>BTPG01000006.1:145243521-145363521 GCA_036245525.1 Semisulcospira habei
AATATGCTCGGAGACTCTCTTAGCCACCCACTTAAGAAAGTATTTCGCCAAGTTTCAAGCTTGTGTGTACAGAAATATCAGAGATTCTCTTGTTTACATACATACGCACATACATACGCACATACGGCACTTCGCGCCAAATGTGCGTTCAGCAGCGAGGTTAGCATAACTAGACATGACGTAAATTTTATCTTGTTACTTCAATTGTTAGAGGTTTAGCCTGCCCGCCTTTGACATCATGGACATGCTATTAAATTCGCCCCACCGCGACCCGTCCTAAAAAGTCCCTTCTATAAATGGGACTTAAAAACTGAGCGGGTTACGCAACAAAAATTTTTTTTATGCACGCGTTATGTGCTACTGACGTAGGGTTTATATTTCATACAAAAAATAACTCGATATGTGTAAAGTTTGGCAATACCTTCGACCGAAAAGCCTAATCGAAGCCAAATCCAGGTTCCACCGGTATATAGATGCACTTGTAATTCACTGACACTGACAGTTGCGTCCCCTGAGTACTGAAAAATACTTAGCAGGGGGGTTCTTTCAAGGGGACCCTTCGTGCATTTATATTTGTACGGCAGTTCAAGACAAAATCGTTGTATTACGAGTTACGCTTTGTCAGTGGTTCTTGTCACCTCTCGGGTCAGATTATGGGGGTCAATGTCAGAGGTAGGACCATGGATTCAAAGAGGTGTCAGCAAGAGGCATAGGTCCTCATGAGCCCCCGCAACTGCAGAAGCTCATAAGGATCTACACCTCTTGCAGTTGGGTGGCCTTCCATTTTTCTCGGCACTGAACGGGTTAACACACTAAAAATAATCATAATAATATAGCAATCGACTGCCATAGTGCTGTTACACATGTATATTGACATTAATACACTACAAATATAATAATAATAATAATAATAATAATAATAATAATTAACGACTGCTGTAGTTCTGTTACATATTCCGTTACATCTGTTACATATTCTGTTATATCTGTTTCATACTATATGATGACTTTAACACATCACTACAACAACAACAGCAACTACTACTACTACTACTACTACTACTACTACTACTACTACTACTACTACTACTACTATAAGTAATGATGATGATGACAACTATCATTTTATAAAGCGCATATCCTGTACAGCTGAGTGAATACTGAATACTCCTGTTGGCAGTACAAAGACTGCATCAAAACACCAAAATACATACAACCTGTTCCAAACGCCCAACAACTCTCACTTCATAATCGTATATAACACTGAAATAAATAAAATCTCGTCAAGACGCACCTAGTGCGCAAAGGTCCCCGGGCGGACGATCTTGAATTAACTGTCGACCCGAAGACGTTTTACTACATCACACATAAATAATCCACACGGAAATAATATATAATAAAATATTAAAACCAACATGCAAAGACTGTTTCAGAGGTTGAAATGGATTGATATTGTATGTGGTCACTGATTCTTGAAGTCAGACTCACTCTAGGGTTAACCGCTTCCGTGCCGCTGTACGTATATTTTTGTTTCTGAAGTATTTTTGTTTCAAAAGACAACACCGTCCAAGAAACATGGATACACATTGGTCTCAGCAAGAGGCATAGATCCTCATGAGCCACCGCAGTCGCGGGGGCTCATGAGGATCTATGTCTCTTGCAGTTGGATCGTGTTCACGTTTTCTCGGCAGTGAAAGGGTTAAAAAAGGTCACTATGTAAAGGTAAGTGAAGCAGACATTAAAGATTGACTGGTCGCAGCGTCTTTTCATAGTTCTTTTTTTGTTTGTTGGGGCGTGTCTTAGTAACCTGCTGAAAACAGCCCAACGAAGAAAGAGACATGCTTAGAGAAGACAGTCTGAAACACAGGTTACAAAGTAAAGTAGATAATAGCACCGTCAGGGGAGAGAAGTGTGCATGATCGACCAGTAATCATAGATCTACTGTGGCCAAAGCACAAAAAAAAAAAAATAAATAAAATAAAAAAAAAGAGATAGGAAATAGAGGGGGCTTTTTGTGCTTTGGCCACAGTAGATCTATGATCACTGGTCGATATTAGCACTGGCAGTCTCCCCTTTTCTTTTCATTTAGTCTAAAACACAATTTATTATTATTTCTTTTCAAAATAGTTTAAGAAACAAGTATACAACTCGCTCCTTATCTTATCAGTGTCAAAAAGTTACGGTCATCCTTCAGTTGCCACTTAGTTTCTTTACACTGACATGATATGTAGCGAATTGCAAACTTGTTTATATTATACATTGTGGTGTAAATGCCTTTTCTAAGCGTGTTTCTTTCTTCGTTGGGTTGTTCTCTGCATTTTACACGCTATCAGACACCTTTTCGGTCTGGATTTAGTTTAATACTGCACAAAAAGATTAACTTTTGTTTAAGTGCAACCCGCTCAGAGCCGTGAAATGTTCAGCACCACCCAACCGTAAGAGGTATATATCCTCATGATCCCACCACTTTGAATCCCTGTTCCTGGGACAGCTAGTGTGTTTTTTAATTTTTTTTTAATTTTTAAGTTTTTAGCTGTGCAATGATCGAAGATTGCTGGCACTGAACCGGTTACTTGGGGCGGTCCGTGGCGCAGTGGTTAAGGTGCCTGCTACCAATGCCAAAGGTGCGAGGTTCGAAAACGGGTTCCGGCGTCGGACTTTTCTCCTCTGGTAAGTGTCACCGTTAATTCGGGCGGTCCGTGGGGGGTTCTTTCTCCGGGTACTCCGGTTCTTCCACCCCCCACCCCCCACACTTTGGTACCGGTTTCAGGCTACTTTACAAATTTCAAATACAAGCGATCAAAAATCTCTGTAACTTCAGTAGCTGAACTGGCCCTACGTCTGTCTTGTACTGTGTTTGTCTTAAATGGCGTAAATCCGTGTCTGTTACGTGAGTGTGCGTGTTGGGTTTCACTTCGCGGCGCTTTGAGTCAATTCCCCCAAAAATTGAGAAAAAGCGCCTATATAATAACGGTATTATTATTATTATTATTATTATTATTATTATTATTATTATTATTATTACTTATGAAGTGTGAATGTCGCGAAATAAAATAATGTTCTGCTCTTTGTATTCTTAGCTGCGTAAAAGAGTTCCCCAGTGCACGAAACGGCAGTGAAGACAACTCTGTTACGCGTACATACTCAAATGGCTTCTGAAAAGAAGAGTAGATCTAAAAGACTAAATAAAGGCAAGAAAACATTAACATTAGCAAGGCGAACGCTGCACAGCTGCAAGAGACATAAATCCTCATGAGCCCCCCGCAGTCGCGGGGGGCTCATGAGGATTTATGTCTCTTGCTGATATGTTTTGTGTGCCTGTTTCTGGTCCCATTTATTCTATGTTGTTCACGAGATTGTCGGTCAGTGTGCAGTGCTTTCAGACGCCGAAAACCGCGATGACTGGCAGCGATGGGATTAAGAACCCGCTCTCCTGGGGGGAAGTTTTAGCGCTCAAAGCATTTCGCTGTTCAATGCGAGGTGGACTCACAGATGATGAAAAAGATGTTAACCCCTTCACAGCCGGGAACACGTGAATGCCACCAGGTTGCAGTTGGGTACAGATCCTCATCAGCCGCCGCGGTCGCGGGGGGGGGGGGGGGAGGGGGGAGGGGGGAGGGGGGGGGGCGGGGGGGGGGGAGCTCAAGAGGATCTTTGCATCCATGTTCCGTGGACGGCCAGGGCTCTTTGGCGTCTGATTCAAAGGGTAACCCATTCAGCCCTGACGCACTACAGCAGTAGATGG
Organism: Semisulcospira habei; assembly: GCA_036245525.1. Lineage (NCBI taxonomy): Eukaryota > Metazoa > Mollusca > Gastropoda > Semisulcospiridae > Semisulcospira > Semisulcospira habei. The sequence goes on from BTPG01000006.1 coordinate 145,247,267, forward strand.
GTTGACCATGATAATTCAAGGGTAGTGCCAGATTAGCTTGGCGCCTGTCGGCGCCAAGCTAATCTGGCACTAACCTTGAATTATCATGGTCGATCCCTCTACTGCAACTGGTGCATAGTCGTTAGATGACGCCTCCAAAATTTGGGAAATACGTGCGCCGGACTGAATGAGTTAAAGCGCGCAGAATATACATTGAACTATACCGGTTGGCTGGCTAGTTCGGGGTTTAACGACCACGGCACCGAAGTGATAATGGACGGCCCTGACGGGCAGTTATGGGGGACAGGGAAATCTATTGCCTATGGAGTACGACCTGAACACTGATCAATTCAGGCGCACTGCACCTGTGCCACTTTGATCTACCAGAACCTTTCAACAGACATGCTATGGAACAAGTCCGTCTTTTTCCCCCCTGGATTGCGAGTCCAGCTACCGGGGCCGGGACGAGGACTCGAACCCACGACCCGGCGATTCCCTTCGCTCTCTTGCTCCGACGCTTAACCACCGGACTCTTGAATTATACCGGGAAAAACTGACCTGTCCCTTTCGAAGGGACTAAACTCATCATTGCGAATGTCCAGATTATCCATTTCTTGTTTATATGCTGCTGGAAGGAGAGAGTAGGGTTCAAGAAACATTTTATATTTCCCGAGTAAGATTCGCAGTATTTTCAGCGCACTTTAACCATTAGAGTGTTGGTAGCGGTTTTTGTCGCGATGACTCCGACAGGAATCATCGCGACAAAAACCGCTACCAACCCTCGTTCACTAGCCGTAAAGGGCCTGAAACTTACCTTTCAGCACAAAAAGACAACAAACGGCCAAGGAGATCGTAAAATACCTGTCGCCCATCGGAAAGATGCGTAAGGTCCAAAATCACAGACCTGCACACAAAAGAAAACCACAGAAACCTGCGGCATTTCTGAAAGACGTGTGTGTGGTGTGTAATTTTGAACCTTAAGGCCTCCAGCAGTAAGTCCAAAATCACACACCAGCACACTTCGGGGGGTGGGGGGTTGGGGTGGGTGGGGGAAGGGGGGGGGGGGACTATGCATGTAGAAGGACCTCTCTCCACTGTACAGTACCTGCGAAGATATGTTCGACAAGAAGAATAGACCTGTCTTGCTGTGTTCTTGCGCACAGTACTCCTATACTGCATTGACCTTTTGAGCGGATCTGGAATTTAGATAAGAAGTAACTCTGATATAGATAGCGAATACACAAAAAGAAATTAGCTGCACACAGTTTAGACAAGATGTGATGAACCATAAACCAAAGTCTTGCTATAGCTTGTGTGACGTGGACTTCACCGAGATACATGATATACTTCTGTGCATGCTCTTCTGACAGTGCGTCGATGTGTGTGTGTGTGTGTGTGTGTGTGTGTGTGTGTGTGTGTGTGTGTGTGCGTGCGTGTGTGTGTGTGTGTGTGTGTGTGTGTGTGTGAGAGAGAGAGAGAGAGAGAGAGAGAGAGAGAGAGAGAGAGTGTGTGTGTGCATGCGTGCGTGCTTGCGTGTGAGTGTGTGTGTCAGTGTGTGCACACACACACACTGACACACACACACACACGCAAGCACGCACGCACGCACACACACACACACGCAAGCACGCACGCACGCACACACACACACACACACACTCACACACACACACACACACTCACACACACACACACACACAAACACACACACACACACACACACACACACACACACACACACACTTCGCGCCAAACTGAAGTACGTTCTGCAGCGAGGTTAGCGTAACCAGAGGTGCCCTAATATTTTATCTTGTTAATGAAGTTGTCAGAGGTTGAGCCCTGCCCCCCATTGATGTCATGGGCATGCTATTGAATTCGCGTCACCAAGACCCGTTCTAAAAAGTCCCTTCTGTAAGTAGAAGAGACTTAAAAAGGAATATAAGGCACATGTAGGGAAATGGGCTGCTGTCTACAAAAATAAACAATTTGGCTGTCGGTAGCGGTTTTTGTCGCGATGATTCTTGAAGGAAAAAAACACTATCGACAGACTTGGGGTTAAAGCAATCTGCTCCACTGCGGGTTTTGAAACTGACACACATGGAATGAGACAAAGAACAGAATACAGAGTCCTCTTTCACTTTACGAAACATTCAAACATCATAAGTCAAGTTAGCTATTATTGTATTATTGTAAGACATACAAAGAAAATTTATGAAGAAGATATTGCGAACTATTAACAAGTTATTGCCTGGAACAATAACTTGCATTAGCACCTGTACTTCGCAAGAAGCGACTGTATTGCGTTTGTGTTCGGTTTATGGACGAATCTTTCACAAGAGCGTGCATCGTGGGTTGCTTTATTTTATTTTGATTAATGAGTCTCTCTCTCTCTCTCTCTCTCTCTCTCTCTCTCTCTCTCTCTCTCTCTCTCTCTCTCTCTCTCTCTCTCTCTCTCTCTCTCTTTCTCCAGGATCTGTATTTTTGGACTTTAAAAAAGCTTTTAAGCATGAAATCCTGATAAAGAAGGTTGAAAAATATATTGTGGTTCCAGCATATCATTTTTTAAAAATCATACCTAAGCAACAGACAGCAACGGGTGTTATTAAACGGTACCTATCCGTGGCCAGGCATTGTCAAACATAGAGTGCCTCAGGGCTCTGTCCTCGGGCCGCTGCTGTTTTGTTTATTTATTAACGACTAGCCGCTTTATCTCAGCAGTCCAGAGACAATGTGCGACACAACTCTCCACACACCCACTAAAGACTTAGTTACCATTAATGCACGGCTACAACAGAGTCTGCAAGAAGTTTCTGAGTGGTATGAGAGCAACGCTATGGCACTTAACCCAGTCAAAACAAAAGACAAGGTAATTTCTACACGCCAGAAGCATAAACTTAAACCGCTTTCTCTCAGCTTGTCTCTCAATGACAATGTCATAGAACAGGTCGCGCATCATAAATTGCTGGGAGTGATTCAGTATAGGCGATCAACTGAAGTGCCAGCCCCACATAAACAACTTGACGTCTGTAAACGTGTCTCTAAGAATCTGTACATGCTGTCTAAGCTTAAATTCATCACTGACATTGACACTCGTACAATATTCTACAACGCTCATATCAAATCTCACATCGTCTATGCATCGTCTATGATCCTAGTCACCCACTCTCTGATCAGTTTCAAATGCCACCATCAGGCAGACGTTTCAACATGCCACTTGCCAAAAGGAAGGTTTTTAAGAAGTCTTTTATTCCAACTGCTGTCTCGATTTTGAACTCTCGTTTATAACGCCGCGATAAGTATGATCTACTTAACATTACCTCCCATCTTGTGACAGATTGCTTGTGATAGATTGCTGCAGTGATAATTTTTCATGATATGCTTTTGCAACGTTTGTTAATGTCTTATATTGTTGTTTTATGACGAGCCGAAAGGCAAATTTCTGTCGTGCCTGGACTCGAACAGACAATAAAGTTGTATTGTATTGTATTGTATTGTATTGTATTGTATTGTATTGTATCAACAGTGTGGGATGGTTCAAGCGAAGTGCATTTGAAGATGCTAAACTCCCTACATCGGAGAGCTGCCAAATTAATACTTCCGGCTCACCATCTCTCAACGGTTCAAAAACTCGTGTCATTAAGTTGCACAAATAGTCATGTCCAGCGTTCCTTAGCACTTTCTTTTCGGAACGTGTATCTGACGTTTCTAGATTTGACCCACAATATCGAGCTCCCCGCCCACGTATTGACATCTTTAAATCAAGCCTGTCTTTCGCAGAAAGCTCTTTATGGAATTCTTTGCCACTTAACATAAGATGTGCGCTGACGCTGTCGTCCTTCAAGATTAGCCTCTTCAAGCACCTCAAGTCATGTTTATAAGGCATCGTTGGTCATGTCGGTGCCTCTAGCGCATCCACTGGCTCAACGTTCTCAAATCTGTGATCAGTCTTCGGACTGCATTTATCGCTATACACTGCCTAGGCGAGTGGTAACATTCTGTTTGTACATGTGTGCACGTGTTTTCGTGGTTGCGTGAGTGCGAGCGTGTGTGCGTGCGTGTGAATGCTGCATCCGCTTTATTTTGATTGTGCTATATCCAGTCATTCGCTTACATTAATGCTTATAATAGCTATGACTTCATGCACGTACCTCACCTGCTGTCTCACTCGATTTACTATTGTTGATAAGCGAAGTCGAGGGAGGCAAACACTGTACTAGTTATCGAGGGCAGGGGGAAGGGGGTAGAATGTGGGGACGTCGATATAAAGTTTGTGTTAAAAATTTTAAAAATGAGGATTTTTGTTGTTGTTGTTATTGTAACTGTTGTTTGTTTTATCTGGCCATTTTTTTTCTTCTGGTCTATTATGTGCATTTTGATTTCGCGCTTTTTGAACTTTGGGTGTTTCAATGTTCTTTGCATGCATATAGTTTTTTGTTTCATTTACATAAGTCTGTGTGTGTGTGTGTTTGTGTCCGTGTGTGTGTGTGTGTGTGTGTGTGTGTGAGTGTGTGCATGTGTGTGTGTGTGTATGCATGCGTGTGTGCGTGTGTGTGTGTGAGTGCGCGCGTGAGTATACATGTTTGTGTTTGTGCGTATGTGTGCATAGAGTCATATTCCTGCATATCTGTCTTTTTCCCTTGCATTGCACAATCCTAGTAGAAGTCTACGCTCAAGCTCACAGAAACTGCTTGTTCAGCCCAGAGTCAGCCTAAGAACTGCCGGTGCCCGTTCTTTCAGTTATCAGGCCCCTCACGTCTGGAACTCACATCCCCTGCATGTCCGTCTATCCCCTACCCTGATGACCTTCAAAACAAATTTGAAGACCCATCTTTTTCAGGCGGCATATCAAGATTAGCTTAGTCTGGGTGTGCTGCTTGGAAATGTTGGCTGATGTCTTATATGGGTAGCACATGTATGTAGATTGTGTGTGTGTGTGTGTGTGTGTGTGTGTGTGTGTGTGTATGTGTGTGTGTGCAAGTGCGTGTGTATGTGCGTGTTTATTTCGTGTCAGGAATGCGCCTACATGGTGCGTGCAGGTGTTTATTTAAAGAGTGAGTGCGTTCTAATTTTTCTCCTTTTTAAAATTATTTTTATGTGCTGTAAAGCGCTCCGAGCTTGCTGTCCGTGGGGAAGGGCGCTATATAAAAACTATGTATTATTATTATTATTATTATTATTATTATTATTATTATTATTATTATTATTATTATTATTATTATTATTATTATTATTATTATTATGTATATAGTTTCATTTCTCGTTAGGCTTGATTCTGTATTTCTTTCAATTTTCCTGTTTTGACAAGCATGTATATTTGTTAATCTTTGTGATGTGCGTGGTATGACTGTCAAACTTTACAAAAATTGGAAATTGCACCTCACTGTTGCCCTGGAAGGGGGTGGGGGTTGGTGGGGGTGGGGGGTCGTGTGAGTGTGTGTATGCGTGTTGTGTAGTGTGTGTGTGTGTGTGTGTGTGTGTGTGTGTGCGCTGGAGTGTGTGTGGGTGTGTGCGCGTGTGTTGCAGTATGTGCGTGTGCGTCTGTGTGTATGTGTGTGGTGTAGAATGTGTGTATTTGTGTGTTTGTGTGTGTGTGTGTGTGTGTGTGTGTGTGTGTGTGTGTGTGTGTGTGTGTGTGTGTGTGTGTGTGTGTGTGTGATGTAGAGAGTGTTTGCGCCTGTGTGCTTTTACTTACTTTCGTGTGAAACCGTTGCTTTGTTTGTGATAGTGTTTAATGGTAGTTTTTAGCTTAATGGTAGTAACGGCAAGTTTGACAATTGGTCCTGTTACCAAATACTTTTAAAATAAAGGTTCTCTCTCTCTCTCTCTCTCTCTCTCTCTCTCTCTCTCTCTCTCTCTCTCTCTCTCTCTCTCTCTCTCTCTCTCTTTAGCTTAATGGTAGTAACGGCACACACACACACACACACACACACACACACACACACACACACACACACACACACACACACACACACACACACACACACACACACACACACACACACACTCATAGTCAACAGAGAGAGCCTGCGGCCCATTTCTAGTACCGCTTATGACTGTCCTAGATGTAGGCAAATCTATTTCCAGTTTAAAGAACAAATCGTCTTGCGGTCCAGATGGTATTAAGTCAAATTTTAAAACTATCTCTGCCCTACGTCGTCGAATCCCTGATCTTTATTTATAATTTATCGATCAGACATAACGTTTTTCCCGACGAGCTGAAAAAAGTTAAAGTAATCCCGCTTCCCAAAAGCAAAGATTTATGCAACCTAAACGAGCACAGGCCCATTTCCATATTATCATGTATTTCAAAACCGCTGGAGAAACATATCCATACTCATCTTCTAAACTTTCTGGAGCAAAACCATCTGATAACTGCAGCACAATCAGGATTTTGACCTCTACATTCGTGCCAAACTGCCCTCAAATCATTTAATTGATAAATGGCTCTCTGCCATAAATGACAGTAAAGTATCAGGTACAATCTTTCTTGACCTGAAAAAAGCTTTTGATCTTGTCAACCACTCTATCCTACTAAAAAAACTACCATTATATCACATTGACTCAAATACTGTCTCATTTATATCTTCCTATCTCAGGGACAGAACACAGAAAGTACTGCTAAATGGCAAATATTCCTCTGATGGTTTAGTAACTTGCGGTGTTCCACAGGGGTCTATTCTAGGGCCCTTATTATTTAATCTATTTATTAATGATCTGCCACTGTTCATATCTCATTTAGACGCAAACTGCGATCTGTTCGCAGATGACACGACCATACACACATCTGACAAAGATATCGCAACCATTAATAAGGTACTCCAACAAATGAAGTCTTGATGAAGTAGCAGGCTGGTGCAGTGATAATCACATGATTATTAGTATTCCAAAGACAAAGAGCATGTTAGTTACTACACGTCAGAAACACCAGGATGGCCTACCACCTTTAACACTCTCCTTAGATAGACAGCTTGTTGAACAAGTAACTAGGCATCGCTTATTAGGCGTTATAGTGGACAACCAATTAAGCTGGGAACCGCATACTGACTCAATATGCAAAACAATCTCCAAAAATCTGTTCCTGTTATCAAAACTACGCCATATAGTTAATACTGATATCCGTAAACTCTTTTTCCATGCGCATATCAAAACGCATTGTGACTACAGTTCTACCGTCTGGGATGGATGCAGCGAAGTTCACATGAAAAAAGTTAATTCCTTGTATCGTCGGGGCATTAAATTAATACTTCCCGGTCCTACTTCGACTGATGAAAAATTAAAATCTCTCAAGTTACTAACATTGAACAAACAGTTTGAATTTAATCGCTGTGTTCTACTGCACAAGATCATGCACGGAAAAGCCCCACCCTATCTAAAAACTCTATTTTCCGACAATAATAGGAAAAACACGAAAAATAGTTCGATCCACCTTCCAAAAATTAGATTAGACATCTGTAAAACCAGTCTGTCTTTTTCAGGCGCTAAAGCGTGGAATATGTTACCTCCACACCTGAAATCAATTTGTAAGATTAGCGTCTTCAAAGATCGCCTCCATAAATATTTACTTCAGAAGTAATAGTATGTTCGGCTCCCTTATGCTACTATTCGTATAGTTAGTGACAAGTTTCCTATTACCTAATACTCTTCTACTGTTGCTGCAGATTATGTCTGCATTAACATGTCAGGTTCATGCCTGTGTATATATATATATTTTCCTCTGAGTGGTGGTGGTGGGGGGGGGGGGGGGATGGGTCTTTTTACTTACATATGTTTTATCTTTTGATGTATCGTCTGTTGTATTTTTATATGTGTAGAGTAGCAGGACAGTTTGGAAGATAGGCATTGCTATGCCTAAAACTTTTTATCCTGAATAAAAACGTTTCATCATCGTCATCATCATCATCTCTCTCTCTCTCTCTCTCTCTCTCTCTCTCTCTCTCTCTCTCTCTCTCTCTCTCTCTCTCTCTCTCTCTCTCTCTCTCTCTCTCTCTCTCTCACTCACTCACTCTCTCGGCTTCCTCTCTCTCTCTCTCTCTCTCTCTCTGCCTCTCTCATTTGTTACAATTACTATTACTGACTTATGTTTGTAGAGTAGCAACGGCAAGTATGAAAAATGGCATATGTGCTAATTACTTTATCCGTTGAGAAATAAAGGTTCATTTCAGGGGAGCTGGATGGCTCGGTGGTAGAGTGTTCGACTCTCGTTCGAAAGGTCGTGGGTTCGAACCCAGCTGGGGGTCAAAATTTGTAGAGACTTCTTTTCGGTGGCCCGTCTCAAATGAGTTAATTCTCAGTGGTTATAGAAGTGAAAGAGCAAAAGAGTGCCAGTCATTTAAGGAGGATGTGTACAAAGTTTGTAGAGACTTCTTTTCGGTGGCCGTCTCGAATGAGTTAATTCTCAGTGGTTATAGAAGTGAAAGAGCAAAAGAGTTCCAGTCATTTAAGGAGCATGTGTACAAAGTGGCACTGGTCCGTGTGTTCCAGCACGGCAACCAGTAACTAGGTGTTAATATAAATCTATTACTATTAATGTTAATTAATGTTCGATGTGTTAAGAAGTACGGAAAGTTACAGTTAACCTTCTGTTGTCTACCTATGGAGATAGAAGAAGTCTCTGTTTTTCTTGAGCTTTGCGAGCTACAGGTAGCTAGCAACCCAGACCATAATTCCAGTAGTAAAAGTGAAAAGACTGCATATCAAAGCAGAATGAAAAGAAGGGACGCAACCGAGCTACTCTTGTGGTAGAAATAAGATTATGCACTGGATTGCGCCCCTTGCACCAGAATTGCCTGATCAACTGAGTGTCGGTGGCGCGAGTGAGTATTGTCAATCCAGGCCCACACCCAGAACCTGGCTGCAAAAGACATAGATGTCAGTAGGGGCTCATGAGAATCTATGCTCTTTTCCGACTGAGATCCGGTCCAGCTGTCGATACCTCATAAAATTAAGGGTGTTTTTTTTTGGTGTGTCAGTTTGTTGTTTTGTTTTGTGTGGTTTTTTTTTTTTTTTTTTTTTTTTTTTGGGGGTGGGGGGGGTGGGGGGGGGGGGAGGGAGGGTGGAGGGTGGAGGGTGGGGGGTGGGAAGGGGTGGAGGGGTGGTGGTTAACCACTTCATTGCCGGTGGACGGAGACTGCGTCAGTTTTCAGTTTTGAAATCATGTCAACTCATCACAAGAAATCCCAACCGTCACAGAAAAACGTGGATACAAAGCGGTTTCAGCGAGGTACAGATCCCCATGAGCCCCTGCAACTGCAGAGGATCATGAGGATCTATACTTCTCGCAGTCGGCACATTCCACTGACCGCCTAGATTCGAATGTTGCACAGGGAAAATTAATGAGCTATCACAAAGATCATTAATCCATTTAACCCTATGACCGCAGTCGTCAAATTTTGGAGATGTCACCTACGTACCAGTTGCAGGAGATGGATCGATCATGATCATTCAAGGTTAGTGTTGATTAGCTTGGCTTTAGGGCGTCGGGGCTAAATGGGCCATGCAGGATTTATACCTCTTGATGAAAACAACGACTCGTTATCTTTGACAGTAAATTAACAATTATTTCAAAAACTCAGTCTTGCGTCTACTGGCGGTGACGGGGTTTACCGTGAACACCGCCCAGCTGCAAGAGGTATAGATCCACATGAGCCCCCGCAGTTGCGGGGGCTCATGAGGATATATGCCTCTTGCTGACACCACTTTGAATTCATGTTCCCGGGACATCTATTTTTAATGTTGTTGGTCTTGAATAAACGAAGACTGCAGAAACAGTCCGCGTCAGCAAGCACAGAACGTGTTGACCAAACACTTTTGTAACCGCCAGTCGAATGATCGAAGACTGCCCCACTTGCGGAAAACGAGTGTAAATATCTTGAGCCTTCTGACCTCAAGAAAACCTATCAGCATGTCTCTTGAAGACTGTAGTGTATACGTTCCTTGAAGACTGTAGTGTATACGTTCCTTGAAGACTGTAGTGTATACGTTCCTTGAAGACTCTAGTGTATACGTTCCTTGCTGAATGACTGTTCAACCCGTTCAGTGCCGAGAAAATCTGAACGCAACACAACCGCAAGAGGTATAGATCCTCATGAGCCCCCGCAGTTGCGGGTGCTCATGAGGATCTTATTCCTCCTGCTGACACCACTTTGAATCCCTGTTCTTTGGAAAGCTAAGACATTTTGGTGTTGAATTAACAAAGAATGCAGAAAACTTCTTCAAATGGCAATGAACGGGTTTAAGACATTGACACACCAAAGGTCTCACACAGATTCAGCGAATTTTGAATGGACCGGTTCGGTCCTGCCTGTGAACCATAGTTTACTTACTAGCAAACCATGGTTTACCAGACGAGGAGACGACGCATCCCTATAGTATTCTAGATACCCAATATAAAATATGGTCTACAAGGCGGGAGCCAGTCCATTTCAGACAGAGATAATCTGGACGCTTAAGACTTTTTCAGTACAACTTTCCTCTGGTACCTATGCGCTCCTCCCAGTAAGCAAAGGTCCTCGGGCCCAAGACGGTAGCTATGAGCCCGTGCACGGCCGTGCGTGGGACCTCTGCGGCCGTCGTGGGCCCGAAAACGTTTTGCTACTGGGGCTTCTCTCTCTGGTCTCTCTGCCTCTGTCTCCCTCTCTCGGGTGGGACTGTCTGGGGAGGGCTCCCGCAAACGGTGATTATGACACGTGCATACATTTTCGTATGGGTACCTGTGTGTTTTGTTCAATCATTGTTGCTGTTTGTAGTGTTGTTGTAATTCGCATTACTTTCCTTGTTGTTTGTGAGTGTAATGTAACTTTGCCTGTTATTTCATGTCTGTAGATGTAGCAAGGACAGATTGGAAGAAAGGCCTGTGCGCCTAATAGCTTAGTCCTTGATAAATAAAGTTTCAGTCATTCAGTCAGTCATTCTCTCTCTCTCTCTCTCTCTCTCTCTCTCTCTCTCTCTCTCTCTCTCTCTCTCTCTCTCTCTCTCTCTCTCTCTCTCTCTCTCTCTCCAACGAAAGCCATCCCAGGCTTCTGGAGGGACACACTGTTGAGTGACTTACTCAAGTGGACGCTTTTCACAGGATTTGACCCCACAACCCCTACCTGGCCCCGCCTAGCCCTTGACAAGAGCACAATGGTCAGGACAATAGGGAAGACTCCCTACGAGCTCTCGGACGTTTTGTCCAGTAAGAAGGAAGGGACGATGACCTCCCTTCCTTAACGAACAAAGATTCGCATTAATCAACTAGGAAGAAACATAGACCGTCATCAACCCCCGCAATTGCGGGGGCTGATGAGGATCTATGTCTCTTGCAGATGGTTGGTGTTTGTCGCCGGACCGTTTTGTTCCCTGTCGGAAGTTCCTTGCAGTTAACTTCTCCTGTTGGCAAAAGGAATAGATCCTCATGGATCCGTCCAGGAGGGCTCACAAGAAGGCTTGCCGAATGGTGTCAAAGACCTGGTCAGTTAGTATTTGCACTGTACATCCTTTGTAAACACATCTAGATCCAGACTTTCATTTGCTATTGTGACAGTTTCTGAATTTAAATACCTTTTTTTAGTCTTTAATAAATAAAAATAGTTTCCGTTATTATTTTACTCTTTGTTATTTTTCATATTAGGTTGTTGCTTCCGAACGTTCTTTAAAAAAATCGATCATGATAAATCAATACAATTTCAATTATCATATAATACAATATCAGTTTTTCTTCATTTCTTGTTCACATTTTGCACAACGGTTTCTTTTAGATGTGCGTCCGAGACACCAACCGAAAATGCAACCAAATGTATATATATGTTTCTCTTCGTGCAACATGAGGTTGACCACAGGTCATTCTCAGTTCCACACTTGTTGTCTCCCTGGATTCGCGACCGCTGCTTCAGCGTGTAGCGAATCGAGAGAGAGAACCAGTGAGTCTCAGTCCTAGACGTTTTGTTCCACCGTCTGTCCAGCTCCGGCCAACAAAGGACAGTCCACTTGAGGCTGTGTTTGCCAGGGCACTTCATTTGTCAAAGCCGGGGTAACCGGTCCACCTTATTATCCCTGCAAATCCCCTTCTGGTACAATGGGGAAGAGTAATCTGTGTTACCGAGTGCACGCGTGTGCATGCAGTAGCGTCGCCCTGGCGTAGAGATAATGATTCAATGTGTTCTGGTGTTTACCCGTTTGGCTGTCGGTAGCGATTTTTGTCGCGATGATTCCTACAGGACAAAAACCACTACCGACAGCCAAAGGGCTACGTTTGGACTGTGTGGCCACGCACTGATGTACATAACGTTTGGTAGAACAAGACGTGTTGAAACCGGAAGTAGGTCAAAACTGCATAGTTCCATGGAAAACTGGATTAAAAGCCCAAAAGAAACATGCGATATCCCTGGACTTTTGTCTTAGAAATAAACTCCTTGATCGGACCCTCGAGGCGACAAGCCGGAACCACTGGCAAAGCCTAACTCGTAACTATACAACCAATATTGTTCAGGCTTTTAATCCACGGTTTGAGTCAAAATACCCGCTGTTTTGGACCAATTTCCGATTGTTTTCTGACCAACATCTCACGTGAAACGTCTGTTCTGTTAAAAAAGGAAAAGTGTCATGAACCACGGTAAATTCAAACCTTGTAACTTTAAAATTGTTTGCAAATGCGGCCCACTTATGAACTGCGACCTGATGAAGAACTTGAACACAACGTAAACGGCGTAAAAAAAAAAAATGCGTCTTGCATCTCTCGGTTGTCATAAATGGTTTAATATGCTTCTGCGGAAACCAGATGCGAGAAGACCCTAAATGTACTTACACAGACATACAGTGAATCTAAGGCATAAGGTCATCGGGCCGGCGTCGGTCGCAGTTGGCCCGCGCACAGTCGTGCGCGGGACAACTGCAGCCGACATCGACCCGATGGTCTGCTCCTTACTGAGTTATTTCAATAACCATAACTCATTCAGCCCCGACACACCACAGCAAGACCTGGCTATAGGCCCATAGGCGCCAAGCTATTCTGGCATAACCCTTGAATTATCATGCTCGATCTGTCTCTAGAATGTAATACAGTCCGTCAGAAGGCAACTTCAAAATTTGGGGATTTCGGTCCTGGGGTAGAATTGCTTAAAACGTACCTCAACACTTACAGTGAACAATTAATTGCCAGTGACAGTTTGGGGTTAACAAAGGGTTTGCGATGTTTCTGACACATCAAAGACCATATGTCTACATGCACTGAGAGGACGCATCACATTGATGAGTTAACGCAATGGAGAACTTGAACGCAACTAAAGTAAAAAAAAAAAAAGTTTCTCCATCGGCATCTTCAAGATCTTACGCTTCAGTTGCACGCTTCAGTTGAAACCGGACGCGATAGGACCAGGGTCTAATTGCACGTAACTTGATTTTCAATAGCCAATACCTGCCTGTCACCGTCCTATCGGCTTTGTTTTGAGCTATGTTTAGCCCCACGCAAAAATCTCCTGCAATGCAGAGGGACAGTTGGCTGGCGGTTAACCCATATCATACTGAGGCTAAAAGCTTCAAATTTGTACACGACCATATACAAGCTACATTATAGTACTTACAGATAAGAATATAGACCAATGGTTTAGTTCATAGGTGGTGCCCGAATCTCTTGGTGCCTAGAGGCGCCAAACTATTCTGGCACTACCCTTGAACTATTTTAGTCAGACTTATTTCACACATTGGTGTATTCCGAATGCTAAGGGTTAATGGATTTTTTTCTTGCAATTAAAGGTTGATATCCGTATCCCCGTACAACTATAGAGGCACTGAAGAGTCCGAAGTAACCCAGACGGTTAAGCGTCGGAGCGAAAGAGAGCGAAGGGGATCGCCGGGTCGTGGGTTCGAGTCCTCTTCCCGGCCCCGATAGCTGGACTCGCAATCCAGGTGATAAAAGACGGGCTTGTTTAATATAATTTCTGTTGAAAGGTCCTGGTAAGTCAAAGTTGCACAGTTGTAGTGCCCCTGAATTGATCAGTGTTCAGGTCGTACTCCATAGGCAATAGATTTGCCTGTCCCCCATAACTCACCCGTCAGGGCCGTCTACTATCACTTCGGTGCCGTGGACGTTAAACCCCAAACTAATAAACCAACCAACCATCTCATTAATGTTTTTGTCCTCGTTCCTTTGAAGCGTGTGTTTATCTGTCTGTTGCTTTTTTGATAGGTCTACATCCTGGGACAAGAATATCATAACACATGAAGCTGACAAACCTCATGTTCCCACTGACATCTTATACTGGCTTCCCACAGGGTTCCACGACTCTTTTGGCAGAAACCGGAGCCGAGAGGACTAAGCATACTTGCACGTATATGTTCTACGTCTGTAAGGGTAATGAGAATATTCCAAAGTCTTTAGAGGCGTCGTTTGTTCAAGCTTAGTTTTGATTATAAACTTCGTCAACCACCTCCACCCCCACCTCAAGCAGCCATACAAGTAAGCAAAGGGTCCTCGGGCCAACGTCGGCCGGTGTTGGCCCGTGCAACCGGCCAACACCGGCGGCTACGTCGGCCCGAGGACCCTTTGCTTACCGGTCTTCATCCTTGGATGCCCGCGGACAGAAAAAGGCGTTAACACGCCAATTGTCACCTTGGACAAAAGGAGCGTTCGGGGCGTGGCCGGTTTGTTGGTTTAAGGCGATTATTGAAAACTCTGCCCAAGGTTCTTCCTCCTTTGGGACAGACAGTTCTGAACTTAAACCACCTGTCTGCAAGAGCCACAGATCTTCATGAGCCCCCGAAGAGCGCACTCATCTCGCAATCCCTTAGTTCAGTTACCCCGTACGCTTCTTGCTCAAACTTACGGCGATGCACAGAGTTAAATCGTCTGCAACTCAGAGAATCTCGATCAGACACGAACTCATCTGCAAGAGGCACAGATCTACACGAGCCCCCTTCTGAATGATTCTTATGGACCTTCTTCGCTGTTGTTTTACGCCCTTCTTGCTCTTCCAGACGGCGATATTGGGTGTTGAATCTGCGATTTCTCTGAGAAAACTTGAGTGGGGATAGGGAACAATATCCCTGCCGGTGCGTGGTCTGAAAATACCCTGTCCAATATCCAGTGTGAATGACAATATTTCGTGCCAGAATAGAAGGGGTGTGAGGCCATTTTTCTGTGGAGACCCGCAATCATATCTGTCCATTGTCTGCAAGAATAACATTATTTTATGGCCTCTGTTCCCTTCGGTCAAGAAGGGTCCTCACACCACCAGATCTTTGCTGGACCCCTAGGGTTCTGGGCTTTCCTCTTGGTCCCCTTGCGTGTGCAGCCACCAGTACTGCGCACAGGACCGGTTGCACGCATAAAGAGGTTAACACTACGGCTGTCGGTAGCGCCTTTTGCTTTCTAGATATGTTTCTATGAACCTAAGCTATTAATGTAAACGAAACAATCTTTCGAGGCGTACATATTCGCCCATGCAAGCCTACAGGTGCTCACGCTAATCTACGTCTGCTGGAGATATGTGGGTTTACTGTTGGACTGTTACAGAGATTTCAAGGGTTGCTACAAAATGAGTGTGTGTTGGTCTGTGATTTTGGAACATAAAGCATGAAGCCGCAAGATCCAAAATCGCAGACTAGAACATAAAATGAAGCTTCCGAACTGGTTTCCGCGTCCTGTAATTATCAGCGGTAGCTGAGAATGGTTAAAACTCTTTTAAAGAGCAAAACAACAATCAAGAACAAACCATGAACAAAAACAAGAAAAAGAACAAGTGCAAGAACACCACCACCACCACCACCACCACCACCACCACCACCACCACCACCACCGTAATAAAGCGAACTATGCATTCAACGTTTGAGAAATTATTTCATATTTTTGTGGAAATCTCTCGAGGCACCAAAGACAAACATTCACCTGCAAACAGATTCCAAATCTTCCTGTTCTTAATCCTTATAGCGCCAACACCCTACAGCAGGAGACTGATTGACCATGGCAATTCAAGGGTAGTGCCAGATTAGCTTGGCGCCTTCAGGCGCCAAGCTAAACTGGCACTACCCTTGAATTAACATGGTCAATCCACCTCCTGCAAGTGGTACATACTCGTTAAGTAACACTTTCAAAATTCGGGAAATGCGCCCATGGCGCAAAAGGGGTTAATCGTTCAGACACCCAGATGTGTTAGTCTCCACCTTGTCTTTCCCTGCAGTGCTGTCAAAGGTGTTTGACTACTAGCGGGTCAACTTTGGAAGTGTAAACAGACCCACCTGTGCACAAACTTTCAAACTAAAGCTTCGGGTTTCCTTCGGACACGAAATGCACAGATCCTCGTGAGCTCTTGCACTCGCAGGTGCTCTTGAGGATCTTTGCTTCTTGCTGACAAGCATCAAACCACATTTAAACCGTTCAGTGCCAGCCGACGCAGGCTGTGTTTCTGAAATTGTCGTTAATACAAGACCAGCAAATCCTAGATGTCTCAGGAACATGGATTCAGAGAGGTGTCAGCAAGAGGCGTAGTTCCTCATGAGCCCCCGCAAGTGCTGAGGCTCATGAGGATCTATACCTCTTGCAGTTGAGTGGTGTTCAAATGTTCTCGGCACTGAATAGATTAACACATTCGAGACAGGATGCATTCGGACACGCGGCTTTAACCCTCTGGCTGTCGGTAGCGGTTTTTGTTGCGATGATTCCTGCAGGAATCGTAGCGACAAAATCAGCGAGTTACGAGCCAAAGAGTTAACCCATTCAGCCCTGACGCACTACAGCAGGACATGGGTCGACCATGATAATTCAAAGGTAGTGCCAGATTAGCTGGCGCCTGTCGGCGCCAAGCTAATCTGGCACTGCCCTTGAATTATCATGGTCGATCCATCTTCTTCAACTGGTACATAGTCATTAGATGACGCCTCCAAAATTTGGGAAATACGATCGTCGGGCTCAGTGAAGGAGTTCAGCACGTCTCGAAAAAGTTTTCCGGTCATCAGAGTATATATTAACACTGATGCAATACATATAAAAACAGAGCCAGACCGACCATAATAGTTCAAGGGTGGTGCCAGGACAGTTTGAAGAGTAGATAATTATTCCCTGTGGAGGATGCTATAACTTGGGGTAGGAAAGGAAGGTGGGTGGGTGTGTGAGTAGAGGGTGGTGGCTGGTGGTGACCTAGCTAAGTGTTGTCTGTAGTATTCGTTCTTGTCCAAGAAGCTTAACCGTCTTTAACATTAATTCTCGTAATAGAGTCAACTTTTTAAAAGGCTAACAATCTACTCCGGCAATCTAACAACCCTAGTCAAGTGCCTTCACCAGCGCCTGCCCGGTAAAAGGCATAGATTCACGTGAGCCCATGTAGCCGCAGGGGGTCATGTGAATTATACGTCTCTTGCCGGCCGAGTTTTCTAGAACTGAGGGTTTGCGTTTGGGTTCACCGTACAACTGTTAACTTCTTGACTGCCGAGAACAAATGTAACAATACCAACTGCAAGTGGTATAGACCCTCATGAGCCCCCGCAGTTGCGGGTGCTCATGAGGATCTATACCTCTTGCTGAAACCACTGTGTATCAATGCTCCTTTCACGTCTTGGACGCTGAATTGATGATTTCAAAAATACAATGTACACGTCCACTGGCCACTAGTTATGAACACCATCTTTAGATTTGCTGGGCCGGGACTCAGCCGCTTAACTCTGTCAGCCAAACAAGTCTCTTATATAACCGAATCTTCAAAGGGCGTTAATTAGTCTCGCAACGCAATAATAATGACCTTATCTGATCCAGACATCAGGCCGGACCATCTGATTACTATGAACAGTTTAACCCATCGCTTTGAACACAACCTTTCACTGTTACCACAGGGCTGGGAAACCTACACGAGTTCAGTCCCCTGACATCGGTTTTTATAAGACTTAACCTACACAAGTTAAACCACGGACAGCGGATCTAAGTACGTACACGCGTTAAACCACTGACAACGGCTCCATCAGAACCTACACAAATTAAACCACTGTTAACGGTTCTGCAAGAACCTAGACAAATTAAATCACTGTTAACGGTTCCATAAGAATCTACACGAGTTAAACCATTGACAAGGGTTCGAAAAAAAAAAAAAAAAAAAAACTACACAAGTTAAACCACTAGCATCGGTTCTAAAAGAGCCTACATAAGTTAAACCACTGACAGCGGTTATATAAAAACCTACACGAGTTAAATCACTAACAGCAGTTCTATAAGAACCTACAAAAGTTAAACCACTGACAGCGGTTCTATAAGAACAGTTAAACCACTGACAGCGGTTCTGTAAGAACCTACATAAGTTAAACCACTGACAGCGGTTCTATAAGAACCTGCACAAGTTAAACCACTAACTGCGGTTCCATACGAAACTAAACGAGTTAAAACATTGACAGCGGTTCTGTACTGACAAGCAAAAGCAATGAGATATTTTTGGAATCATCGGAAACATTTTAGTGCTTCCGTTGATTTCAAGTATGTCGCATTCCTTCTCGACAGTATATTTTGAACCTACACGAGTTAAACCACTGACAGCGGTTCTCAACCTATACAAATTTGGTACATGTACTTTGACAGCGGTTCTTAATCTACATGGGTTACGTCCACTGACATCGGCCCTTGACCTACATGAATTTAGAGCCGCTGTCATTGGAAGCGTACTCATTTAGGTTTCTTTAACGTGTGCAAGTAACACCTTAACCAACCACAGCAGGCAAGGACGATGCTAAATCCAGACCGCAGGAATGTCAGATTTCACACTGATTACCATCAGTAATGTGTCAATCTTTGTGACGATGACCTTTGACTTGTGGGGGTCCTGCCAGCCTCAAAGCCCGGCCATGACACAGCCTTTTCTCAACGTGTTCAGGTTTAAACCTGAAATTACTGACCTCGATGTCTCATAGTCATTACTGTCTTCTTGTGATCTGTTGAACAGAGCTGTAAATTCTGTCAGCGAAAGTGTAATTTCTGACACCCTGTCGAGCTGACTCTCGCGTCATTTAACTTGTACAGTGCCGAGAACATTTGAACACCACCCAACTGCATGAGGTATAGATCCTCGTGAGACCCCGCAGATGAAAGGATTCATGAGGATCTATACCTCTTGCTGACACCTCTTTGAATCCATGGTTCAGGGACAACTGAGCTTCTTTAGTGCTGAATTAACGAAGATCGCAGAAACACAGTCTGCGTCAACCGACGCTGAACAGGTTAACCCATTCAGCCCTGATGCACTACAGCAGGAGATGGATAGACCATGATAATTCAAGGGCAGTGCCAGATTAGCGTGGCGCCGACAGGTCGATCCATCTCCTGCAACAGGTGCATAGTCGTTAGATGACGCCTCCAAAATTTGGGAAATACGTGCGCCGGGCTGAATGAGTTAATACATTTGGCCCTATGGTCGAAGTCTCCACATCTGGCTAGTGTCCTCTGAGAAGTACATCACAGATCGGGAGATAGATCTACCATGATAATTCAAAAAGAGCTGAGCATGCAAGACGAGTCTAAGATGTAAGCAAAATATCTGAAGGTCAAAGTGACAGAACAGCGTATAGGACACGCATTGCTTTGAATCAAGAGCAGCAGCAAAGAAACCGTTAAGAAGTGTGTGTTGTTCTGTGATTTTGGACCTTGGGACCTGGGCCTGTAAGGTCCAAAGACAAGCATGAATGAACGAACCACCTTAGCTTTCCGTTTGAGAATTGTATATTCACGTCCACATGCAAACCAATAAATCAGGATACAAATCAAATCTGCAAATATTCAGAAGATTAACTGCCATTTGTGCTCTATTTTCTTCCGGGATAATAAACCTGCATCGTCTGCAAACTTCGCAACTTATTGATATGTGCAAACGTGCTCTCCCTCAGTAAAAGGAAGAGTTATCCAAAGGGAGACCATCAACTTCCTGTGAATATTCCCCATGCATTTTGCCCAGAGATTTTGGTGGCTTACCAATTCAATTATTCACGAGTAGGGGGTATTAATGGTTTCAGTTCCAGTGCCAAAAGAAAAGGTTCTTTTCATGTTAGAATTGAATGTGTCGTCTACTAATGTGTCGTCTGCGAAAATCTACATTCAACCCCTGCGCGGGCTAACAAAGTACGACGTCGGCATGAGTACCTATCGAGAACTGTGAAATCACTACCAGTACTTCACTCAGTAGGGTACTTCCACTAAGTGATATTAATACAGTGAAGAAAGATGGATCGACCTCTGCAATTGATGGGTAGTGCCTGATCAGTGGAAACGTGTTGCGCGTATCACACTATTTAGACCGCAGTAAGGTCAATTTTTAGGCGCCAAACAAAGTTTTATTATTATTTTTTGTGCCTCTCATGGTCCATACCAAACTAGTTGTCTTGCTCGATTCGCTGCCATGGGCCGCGACAGTTTGCCAGGTCAATCCATTAGGACCATCACACCGCGGTTGACCCTGGCTCCGAAAAACGTGTTCGCGAGAAGAGGGTATTAATTCGCCCACAGACAAGAGAGCCGTGTTTTTTTGGTAAACACGGTGGCCCGCGGGTATTGTCGCGGCATTCTTTGAGATGGCAACAAGTTTGCGGACTGGTGTGGTCAGAATGGATTAGCGGATGTTTGCTCCCTAAATTGATGGTCAGCCCTTGACTGGACACGCTGGACGCACGGACTTAAACTGCAGAAGCCACCTCTGACTGAGTAACTTAGGTGCAAATGACCTAAAATCGCAAATTTGACCTCGTCCGTAGTTGACTCCTTTGAAGAATCCCGCATCAACAGCTGCGGAAGTGTATAGCGTTGCCGCGGGCAAATCTATCCGACACTTTCGCAGCTAATAATGAGGTGCGCCTTGAAGGACTTGTGCTAATCTTTTGCATTCAGTTATGCATCAAACTCAAAATTGTGCCGCGTGGTTTGTTTAATAATAATAATAAAATAAATAATAATAATAATAATAATAATAATAATAATAATAATAATAATAATAATAATAATATTGAAAAATAGACTCAAAGTTAGTTTCTATTTAGGCAAAGTTCTTTTTCCCCTGAGGGCAAATACATTTTCTTAATACTGTGTGATGTGCTGTCGACGTTTATAATCATGCATTCGACCGAAGGACTCATGAGGATATATGTCTTTTGCAGACAGACAGGGGGGGTTGAAGAATTTCGTGCGAAAGATACATTAAGCATCGGAATAAGATTAAAACCGCACACTGAACGTTACATTGCTATACTCTACTGAAGGAACACAGGTGCACAGATACCAAACAAAAGGCATAGATCTTCATGAACCCACACAACATGCGGGGGCTCGTGAAGATCTATGCCTCTTGTAGATATCGGTCTTTTGCGACTTGAACAATATTAGCCGGTCCACCTGTGTTGAGACAGGGTCCTTGAATCCTTGACTTGGAACAACATACACAGTGCTTGGGTTGGACCCATACTGTATGCTCGGTCGTAAATCATAGAAGATTCTCCAAGAGATGACACTTTAATTCAAAGAAAAAAGTTTCAATAACAAGTTATGGGTCGTTAGTTTCTGAAGAGGGAAAGATGATGGTGGAAATGGTTTGTGATTTCAGCAACCCCCGGTCTCCAATCTCCAGCTTTCCTGCCCATCCTACTTTAAGAATCGTTCGACTGTACTACGACAAAATTTATAGAAGGCGTCTTCATAAACAAGTTGTGGGTTGTTTTTAGTGTTTGAAAAAATAAATTCCGTGGTTCTACTTTCAGGAATCTGGTGTCCCAAGTCATCGCTCCTTCATAAATATTTTTATTTATTTCTTTATTTATTAAAAAAAAATTCAGTGCTCGCTGAAACAGACTTTGTCTCTGTAATCTTTGTTAATTCAAGACCAAAACCCCCTAGATGTACCAGGAACATGGATACAGTGATATCAGCAAGAGGCATAGACTCAGTAAGATCTATACCTCTTGCAGTTGGGTGATGTTCACATTTTCTCGGCACTGAACAGGTTAAAGCGTCCAATCATCTTCGACTTTCCGATAGTCGTGTTACGTCCAAACGGGTTTAGCATGATGATAAAGTCAAAACAATTGGAAACAGAAATGTCGCTACTTACACAGGAAATCACTATACATAGATAATATATATCGCCCCCGAAGCAAAGTATACGGAACATGGTTGCAGTGCTTAAAAGATCTCTAAATTTTTATGCGTTGAAGCCCAGCTAAAACTATACATTGTTCTGTGATGTATGCCGATGTTTAATTTACATCTTTAGGCTTTCGATAACCATATAACTGTCGGGACACGGCAAGCACATTTCAACGGCAATAGATGCAGACTGTTTAATTTCGGAGATGTCCTTATGGCCCATTGACCTGTGAAGGGGTTAATGAGGAAATAAGTTTATATGGAAATAAATGCATATTGATAACGAACTTCAGTTTTGTGACTAAAGCAGCACTGACAATGTTCATATTATGTCAACATTGCCAGTGCCGCTTTAGCCACAAACCAGTTCAATGTATAGAATTAGGAATAAAAACAGATGAGGAGAACTAGCTAGAACGGAAATAGGGGGGTTGGGAGTGGCGGCGTTAGGGGCAGTGGGGGGAGGAGAGAGAGAGAGAGAGAGAGAGAGAGAGAGAGAGAGAGAGAGAGAGAGAGAGAGAGAGAGAGAGAGAGAGAGAGAGAGAGAGAGAGAGAGAGAGAGAGAGACTCAGACTCAGACAGACTCAGACAGTTTATTGTTCAGACAAAATGTCCATACAATGGAGTGAGACATTACATAATTTATAGTTCAGGTGTATATAAAAGCCATAAGGCGATGTTTATAACAAAACACACACACACACACACACACACACACACACACACACACACACACACACACACACACACACACACACACACACACACACACACACATTTCCATTCGATCTACGCCAGCACATAATAGCCACTTTTGACCTACATGTAAAATGCGGTATCCAAATCCAGGCTACAGCCGTGTACCACACAGACCAGGTCGGAGTAAGAACCACAGTTTGCACGTGGAATCATACAAGCATGCTGCTACGGAGTGTAAATGCATGAAATACAAATCTTGCTAAATCGGCAATAGACTGCGGGTTGGTAGTGTCTAGGATACACAATTCTTTCTTTTTGAGTTCCATAAGGTCAAACTTACATAGGTATTTGACACGCAGTTCATCGTAGAATGGACAGTAAAACATAAAGTGAATTTCATCTTCCACAGCCTTGGCACACAATGGACACACTTTCGTTACAGAATTGAGAGTACTATATCTTTGTTTGTTACTTTGCAATTCGGTTATGCCAAGTCTAAATTTAATGTATAGATTTTTGACATAGGTTGGCTTAACCAGTTCAAAATAATTTTCTTGGACAAGTGTATGTTTAAAACTACGATACACAGTAAAACGTTCACTCTCAGAAAGCTTCGATGACCAGTTTTGTTTGGCACAATCAACCATCCTTTGTTTAAACTTGTTTATAAAAGCATTCCTGTTTCCAACACCTTGTGAGAGAGAGAGAGAGAGAGAGAGAGAGAGAGAGAGAGAGAGAGAGAGAGAGAGAGAGAGAGAGAGAGAGAGAGAGGAGAGAGAGAGAGAGAGGAGAGAGAGAGAGAGAGAGAGAGAGAGAGAGAGAGAGAGAGAGAGAACGAACGAACGAACGAACGAACGAAACTTTATTTTCCAAGGATTGAGATATTAGGCGCGCAGGCCTTTCTTACAATCTGTCCTTGCTAAGCTACTTAAGGAACACCAACCAAACAACAAAAACTAACTAATAATAAACGTCACACACACGCATACACACACGCACACAGACACACGTATACATGTACTCGTGCACATGCGCACTTTTGTACATACACATACACACGTACGTGCGCACATAATTATCTAACATATAAGTAGGTATGATATTTTGTGTACTATCAAAAACAAGTTAGAAAACTGAACAAACAATTTGGAGGCTAGATGAAAAAAAAATTAAAAAACATGAAGCGTATTATGTCAAAAGAGAGAGAGAGACTGAGAGAGAAAGAGAGAGAGAGACTGAGAGAGAGAGAGAGAGAGAGAGAGAGAGAGAGAGAGAGAGAGAGAGAGAGAGAGAGAGAGAGAGAGATCACCATCAAACTTAATGAAAGGGAGGCAAGTCCGGACAATCGTAGCACAGGCTAGTCGTCCCTGACAGGAAGACAAAATACCCGGATTAAGCGATGGATGGAGGGGTGGAAGGGGAGTTTTCAAACGAGAAAGACAGACTCAAAAGTGCCACAGTCCGGTGGTCAGCCCTCTACTTACACACACCTCTATATCATTCACTGATTGACACTTCCAAGCTGGGATCAACTCTGCAAAATGCATTATGTCCATCTTTGTGAAAGTCGAGATTTTCTTTGTAATGCAATGAAAATACCGGTTCACAAAAAAATGGACGCCTTGACAGGTCAGAAAGACGAAATTTTCATCGTATTTCCATTGAAATCGCGCTTTTCACACGAACAACATTGCTACCTTTTACCATCACAGAGTAGAGCTTTGGGAGGTGCCACCCCACGAATTATGTGTCAGAGACAGATCGACCATGACAGTAACTATGTACTGGCTTGGGCTTTCTTAAAAAAAAACACCTTTTAGCCCCTGGACCCTGCAACAGGAGATGGATTGATCATGATAATTCAAGGGTAGTGCCAGATGAGCTTGGCGACTAAAGGCGCCAAGCTCATCTGACACAACAGTTAAATTATTATGATCAATCCATCTCCTACAACTGGTACATATTCGTTAGGAAACATCACCAAAATTTGAGAAATTGGACCTTGGGGCTAAAAAAAATTAAACGTGTCAATGTCCCGTGGTCGGCACTACACTGAATTAAAGTATAATATAGTTCGCTGATAACAACGTCGGATATAACAAAATTCGGATAAAACAATACATTTTCTGAGGCCCACACTACACTTTTGCAATGTAAATTAGTTCACTTAGTATAACAAAACTCTGACATAACAAAAAATACGTTTTGGTCCCCGGGCGCTTTATTACATCAGAATTTCACTTCATCGTTCATGTATTAACCCTCTGTGTGTCGGCAGCGCTTTTTGTCGCGAAGATTCCTGTAAGACAGACCGACAGACAGAGGGTTCACACGATCACGCCTGGGACCTACACAACTTTCCGAAATTACCGAGGTCATCCCACGATACTAGAGATGACCTGACCGTGACAGTTTAAGGGTTGAGCCTATGTTTACTGTTTAATTACATAGATGATCAGCACAACCCTTAAAAAATAATAATTAAAACAATAACAACAACAACTACCCAATCAACCAACCAACGAAACAACTAACCAAAAATCCCCACCCCAGAACAACCTACCAAGCAAGCAAGCAAGCAAGCAAGCAAGCAAGCAAACAAACAACAGCAACAACAACAACAATATCGCCAATATAATCTCCCGCAGTGGCATCTTAGCTCTACTACTACTATTTCCAGTTTACTCTCCCACTGGCACCGAGGTGATCGGGAATCATCTTAGCTCATTCGAGACGTGCCGCATCCGGATACGCGGCATAAAGCCGCGTATCCGGATGCAGCACGTCTCGACTATGTTAAGGGTGAATATCAGTGAGATCGATGGTACCGGAAGTGACACGGACCGACAAGTGTCTTCACAATCCCACGACACTACAACTTTTTTTTTTTCTCACCCGTATACGGTAAAAGCCCGCATAATGGCCGGTCCAGTTTCTGCGGGGAAGTGTGTCAGATAAACGAGGTCACCGGAAGTCACGCTGAAATGACATACGGCCAGCGTCATGGTTATCCCACGACCCCGCCACTTCCTTTTTCTCCATATATGGCAAAAGCCCACACCTCTGTATTACAATAGCCACGCTAAGCCTTGGGCAACGACGACAATCACCACCAATATCCGGCCGTCCACGGTGTGTGAAAACAACACACACAAAAAAAAGCATCTAAGGTCACGGCTCTGCCTCTTTCGCTGTCACAGCCACACGCAGGAGATGGGTCGACCGTGGCAGCTCAAGGTAACAGCAGCTAATTATGCGCCAATCAAGTTGTACAAGAGTCAGCTATTCAGAATAGTCTATGAAGATGTATTTTTATTTATTTGTGTATTTGTACTTTTCTTGTTTCTTGCATAGGCTTTTGGTCAGTGATTTTTAAGTGGCTCAGAACAGACAACTGCATACAATTCTGTAGTAAAATGCGTGCTGGTTTGTGTTTTTGGACCTTTACGACTGAAAGCCGTAAGATCCAAAATCACAAACCAGCACACCAATGTGATTAGTGCCACTGGTTCGTGGTAGTGAAAGTGAAAGGACTAACGTGTACGGTCTACGGTCACAGACCGTGAGAACTTCTTGCTCTTTCATTCACAAGACTGCCCAGCGTGACCAAAAACTGTCTCACACACTCTCTCTCTCGCTCTCTGTCCCCTTCCGTCCCCTTGTCCTTATGTAGCCCCCCCCCCCCCCCCCCCCCACATACACACACACAACCTCCCTCACCCCAACCGTGACCACAAACCAGGCTCTTCCTTTCCCCTGTAGGCCTACTCCACCCCCATCTCTCTCTTACGTCGCCACCCCCTTCTCCCCCCGCCCCCCCCCCCCCCCCGGGTCCTTCCCTTTTATTCATAAAACGTTGTCTCCCACAGTCGTGAGACTAGGGGTGATTATCTGGCAACCTGCGAAAAACCACAAAATGATACAAAACGTCAGTAGCAACCCCCCCCCCCCCCCCTGTATATATCAAGAGGCATAGATGTCAATGGACGCGGATGCAGGATGAGGGTGTTTGTGTGCTGGTCTCTGATTTTGGACCTTACGGCTGCAAGCCGTAAGGTTTAACGTCACAGACCTGCACACATGTAGAGGCTATCGGTGGTCAGTTCCATACACGTACATTCACGATTCTCGCACAAAGGAGTTTAACGCGACTTCAGGTTAAACAGTACGGCTGTACGGCAGTCAGAGTTAGTATATGCTGGTCTGTGATTTTTTACCTCACGGTTAAAGCCGTAAGGTCCAAAATCACAGACCTGTACTAACATATACCATCGCAGGCAGAAGGTCGGAGGGCTGCTTAGGTGAACGGAGGCACTTCTGTAAATAAGGGAAGAGGAGAGACATAGATCCTCATGTGTCTTCGCAGCTTGTTGAGCTCATGAAGATCCATGCCTCTGGCAGCAGGGCGGCGTTCAGCCGGTGTAAGAACTGCATACGGACTGTGTAGTGTCCATGAATGGAAAATGGTCAATGGTGGTTTCACTATCAGAAAATGACCAGTCGTTTTCATTCATAAGATGCCACATGGAGAGACAATGGATATGAACACTCCTTAGGGACTGTGGGAAACATGTCAAAAAGAGAGAGAGAGAGAGAGAGAGAGAGAGAGAGAGAGAGAGAGAGAGAGAGAGAGAGAGAGAGAGAGAGAGAGAGAGAGAGAGAGAGAGAGAGAGAGAGAGAGAGATTGACTTTATTTTTCAAGGAAAGAGGTTCAGGCGCACAGGCCCATCATTACAAACCTGTCCTTGCTATAACTGATGTACATAATCAAGACAACTAACAAACGAAACAAAAGGAATTGAACGTGAAAAAGAAGAAGAAACACACACACACACACACACACACACACACACACACACACACACACACACACACACACACACACACACACACATCCCACACGTACACATATACATGTATGTACCCAGTCCATAGTTTTCCCCTTCTTTCTTTGACACATGTACACGCCTCAGAAAGAAAAAATCCGACCACATCACTCCCCTGCTCAAGCTCCTTCACTGGCTCCCCATCCCCCAACGCATCCAGTACAAGATTCTGTCTCTCTGCTACAAATCCCTGAACAACTACGCTCCTGCCTATCTCTCCAACTTACTTCACCCCTACACTCCTCCCCCCAGATCGCCACTCTCCGCATCATCGTGGAACAGTCTCTGGAGTGGAGCTCCCCGCTGTACGTCAACTTTGTGGATTATGAGAAAGCATTTGACAGCGTGGACCGAGAGACTCTGTGGAAACTCCTACGACACTACGGTGTACCCACAAAGCTCGTCCACCTGATCAAGAGCAGCTATGATGGCATGACATGTCGCGTGATCCACGAAGGGCAGTTCACCAGAGAGCTCCAGGTCAGAACTGGTGTCAGGCAGGGGTGTCTGCTGTCTCCGTTCCTCTTCCTACTGGCCATAGACTGGTCATGCTGGCATGACGATGACCACATAGCACAGACGAAGTGGAATACAGTGGACACTGTGGACACAGCTTGACGACCTCGATTTTGCAGACGACTTGGCATTACTGTCCCACACTCATCAACAAATGCAGGACAAGACCACGAGGCTTGCTGACATCTCGTCCCAAGTGGGCCTCACCATTCACAAACAGAAAACAAAGACAATGAGGCTGAACGCAACCAGGGAAGAACCAGTCTTGCTTGCTGGCACCCCGTTGGAGGAGGTGGAGTCCTTCACCTATCTCGGGAGCATCATAGACAAAAAAGGCGGCACTGATGCAGATGTCAGAGCACGAATCGGTAAAGCCAGAGCAGCCTTTCTCCAGTTGAAAAAAGTGTGGAGTTCCAGAGAGCTGTCACAACACACCAAAGTCCGGATTTTCAACTCCAATGTAAAAGCAGTTCTCCTATATGGAGCAGAGACATGGAGATTGACAAAAACCACAGTCAACAGAGTACAGACCTTCATGAACAGTTGCCTTAGAAAAATTTTGAAAATCCACTGGCCAGAGAAGATCAGCAACGTCAGACTCTGGGAGAGAACAAAGCAGATAACAGCAGAGAATGAAATTGGGCGAAGAAGATGGGGATGGATCGGTCACAGTCTGAGAAAGCCAGCTTCCAGTATCACTAGGCAGGCATTGTCATGGAACCCCCAGGGAAAGAGGAAAAGAGGTAGGCCGAGAAACTCCTGGCGTCGAGACCTCCAAGCAGACATCAAGAGACTGGGAACCACCTGGAGTAGAATCGAAGGAGAAGCACAGGACAGGAGTTGCTGGAGGTCTCTCGTCGACGGCCTATACCCGGGTAGGGGTGACAGGCGTAAGTAAGTAAGTACACTCCTCCCCGCTCCCTCCGCTCCGCCTCCGACCCTCTCCGCCTCCTCATCCCCCGCACCAAACTCAGCACTTTCGGCCCCCGCTCCTTCTCAGTATACGGTCCCTCTACCTGGAAAACTCTCCCACTCTCTCTCCGTCAGAAACACTCGCTCCCCTCCTTCCAGTCCGCCCTCAAAACTCACCTCTTTCAACAGTTCTAGCACTATATCACCACACTCCCCGTCCCAAGCTGACCGTCGTAATGTATTTTCACTATTTGTGTTACGTGAGGCATTGTCTAAAGCGTGCGCATGCGTGTGCGAGTTGTGAGTGCGCGCTTAGAGTTATAATTATATAAGATAAGCGCATTATAAATACCGTAATTATTATTATTCAACATCACTCGGCACACCCTGAACGACCAAGCAGCCTTCTTTAGGGACAACACTGCTTGCCCCACACGGAGAGGGGCCTAGAAAAGGTGGCCTAACCAAAGCTCGTCCCCTCGCAACCCCAGTTGGCTAGCCGCGGTCAACGGGCATCTTCTCCTGCGGTCAAAAAACAAGAAAGAATAACGGATCCACTCTCATGACGACCACGACCGGACTCAACGTAGCATGCTGGAACATCCGAACCATGCTCGACAAAGCAGACATAGGACGCCCTGAACGTCGCTCCGCCCTCATCGCCCATGAATTGCGGAGGTTAAGCATCGACATCGCCGCGCTCAGTGAAGTACGTTTTCCGGACGAAGGCAGCCTCCAAGAACTTGGCGCTGGGTACACCCTCTACTGGTCAGGCAGGCCTGAATCAGAAAGACGGCTCTCAGGCGTGGGTTTCATGGTCAAGACCTCCATTGCGACTAAGCTGGAAAACCTACCAACGGGTCACTCAGACCGCATCATGTCCATGCGCCTCCCATTGAGACACCAGCAACATGTCACCCTTCTCAGTGTGTACTCCCCAACCCTCCTGGCAGAGCCTGCTGAAAAGGACAAGTTTTACACTGACCTGCGCAGCCTCATACAGAGCACCCCTGCAGACGACAAAGTCATCATCCTTGGCGACTTCAACGCCAGAGTGGGCCAGGACTCTGAAGCCTGGAAAGGAGTCCTCGGCAAGCATGGCGTCGGGAACTGCAATGACAATGGCCGCCTACTGTTGGAGTTCTGTGCAGAGCAGCAAATGGTCATCACCAACACTACTTTTCAGCAAAAGGACAGTCGAAAGACCACCTGGATGCATCCTCGCTTCAAACACTGGCACCTTATCGACTATGTCCTAGTGCGTCAGAGGGACCGCAGTGACGTCCTCCTCACCAGAGTGATGCCCAGCGCAGAGTGCCACACTGACCACCGTCTTGTCCGCTGCAAACTCAGGCTCCACGTCAAGCCAAAACCCAAGAAATGGGGGCCCCCCAAGAAAAAGCCTGATGTTGCCAGCCTTCAGCGTGACGACGTGAAAGCTGCCTTTCAGACAGATTTACAGCGCAGGCTCAAAGACACAGCGGACCCAGCAGACTCCTCCCCTGAAACACTTTGGGAACAACTGAAAACTGCTATTGCAAAATCCTCTGCAGAAGTCCTGGGTTTCGCTAGAAAGAAGAACAAAGACTGGTTTGACGAGAACGATGTAGAGATCCAGGAACACCTAGCAAAAAAAAAAAAAAAAAAAAAAAAAAAAAAAAAAAAAAAACCAGCCGCCCATCAGGCCCCCCTAGCCCAGCCTTCCTGCCCTGTGAAGAAGTCTGCCTTCCGCCTCGTCTGCAGCAGTCTCCAGCGCAAGCTCAGAGATCTCCAGAATGAGTGGTGGACCAGACTTGCACAGAGGACCCAGCTTTGCGCTGACAAAGGTGACTACAGGGGCTTCTACGAAGCACTGAAAGCAGTGTATGGCCCCAGACACCTGGTACAAAGTCCCCTGCGAAGCGCGAATGGCCAGGCACTCCTTACAGATAATACCTCCATCTTGAACCGCTGGTCGGAGTACTTTCAGAGCCTCTTCAGCGCTGAGCGCACTGTTCAAGAAGCAGTCGTCCTACAAATCCCACAACTACCAGTAAAGGTTGAATTGGACGAACCGCCCACCGCTGAAGAGACCCTCACAGCCATCCACCAGCTAAAGAGTGACAAAGCAGCAGGCATTGATGGAATACCACCAGAGATCTGGAAACATGGAGGCACAGCACTGCACAACAAGCTCCATGACCTCTTTCTCTGCTGCTGGGAGGAAGGAACACTACCAAAGGATCTCCGTGATGCTGTCGTTATCATCCTGTACAAGAACAAAGGCGAGAAGTCAGACTGTTCCAACTATCGGGGAATTACCCTGCTGTCCATTGCTGGGAAAATTCTTGCAAGGCTGCTCCTGAATCGGCTGGTACCTGCCATCGCTGGAGACAAACTCCCAGAGGGCCAGTATGGCTTTAGAGCAAACAGTAGCACCACCGATATGGTCTTTGTGCTGAGACAGCTTCAGGAGAAGTGCCGCGAGCAGAACAAAGGGCTGTACGTAACGTTTGTCGACCTAACAAAAGCGTTCGACACTGTGAGCAGGCAAGGCATGTGGCAGATCCTGGAGCGACTTGGCTGTCCCCCAAAGTTCCTCAGCATGATTGTCCAGCTACACGAGGACCAGCAAGGCCAGGTCAGGCTCAACAATGTTTTCTCAGAACCATTCCCTATTCTCAATGGCGTAAAGCAGGGCTGCGTGCTGGCACCGACCCTCTTCACCATCTTTTTTAGCATGATGTTGAAGCAGGCCACAGTAGACCTCGATGATGACGATGCAGTGTACATCAGGTATCGTCTCGATGGCAGCCTGTTCAACCTCAGACGACTGCAGGCCCACGCGAAAACCCTAGACCAACTGATTCGTGAGCTGCTTTTTGCTGATGACGCTGCCCTCGTTGCACACACAGAGAGAGCCCTGCAGCGCATCACGTTCTGCTTCGCAGATGCTGCCCAGCTCTTTGGACTCGAGGTCAGTCTGTAAAAGACAGAGGTCCTCCATCAGCCGGCACCCAAGACAGCCCTCCTCACATCACCATTGGCGAGTCTGAACTAAAGTCAGTGCACCAGTTTACTTACCTTGGCTGCATTATCACGTCGGACGCCAAGCTGGACAGGGAGCTTGACAGCAGGCTGGCAAAAGCGAACAGCGCTTTCGGGCGACTTTTCAAGCGGGTGTGGCACAATCAACAGCTGAAAACAGGCACCAAGATCAGCGTGTACAGAGCTGTGGTCCTCACCACCCTGCTGTATGGTTCCGAGTCCTGGGCCCTCTACCGCAGCCAACTACGACTCCTCGAACGTTTCCACCAGCGCTGCCTGCGTACCATCCTGGGCATTCACTGGAGTGACCATGTCACCAACGTCGAGGTCCTTGAACAGGCTGAAACTGTGAGCATCGAGGCCTTGCTGCTGCGGACACAGCTCCGCTGGGCGGGGCATGTCTCCAGGATGGAGGATCATCGCCTACCAAAGATCACCCTGTTCGGCGAGCTTGCTACTGGACACCGTGACAGAGGGGCACCAAAGAAGAGATATAAAGAGTGTCTCAAGAAGTCACTTAGTGCCTGCCAAATCGACCACCACCAGTGGTCTTCGCTTGCTGTGGACCGTGACACCTGGCGCTCCACCATTTACAAGGCAGCTGTCTCCTTTGAGGACTCTCGCAGAGCTAGCCTTAAGGACAAGCGGCTCAGGAGAAAAAACAGAGATGCCGCAACTCAGAACCCTGGCCATACCTTCCCCTGCAGCCACTGCGGTCGAACCTGCCTGTCCCGGATTGGCCTCCGCAGCCACGAACAAGCCTGCAGACGTCGTGGGCAACTCCTATAAAATCTTCGTTCGCAAAGTCAAGCCAAGATGAATTATTATTATTATTATTTATGTACTGATATATGTTATAACAAGCAAATTAATTATTCATGAGCTTGCTCAATATACTTTCCTTCCCGAAAAGCCTTGGCAAAGTTGTTGATGGATTCTCGAGCCATGGTCTTACGAAATAAAACACAAAATACTGTTGTGTTGCAACACTAATGCACCCTTTTCAACTAGGACACCGTTAACACTTTCATTATTTTTAAACTTGCTGTTCTTTACCAATGCCGAAGATATTTCTTGTCTGTGTACGTGCCATCGCTGCCATCGTGTGCTTCGGCACTCGCATTGTACGTGTAAACCCGTAAAAAGCGATACAAAAAGAAAAAAAAAGCTAAACTGAGACACTAACCTATAACTTGAAACCTTCATTTGAAGACTTGCAACGCAAACTAGAGTCGTGAAATGCAACATTCCAATCTAAAACAAACAAACAAACAAACAAACAAACAAACAAACAAACAAACAAACAAACAAACAAACAAACAAACAAACAAACAAACAAACACCGAAACTGTATTAGCGTTCGACGGAACAGCCAAACGCTAAAAATCACTCAACACAGTTAGCTCCCTTGCGTCAACAAAAACTGTCGTCTGCTTCACATAGCACCTATAGGGGAGTCATGTTTTCTTATTTATTCGCTACTATTTTTTTTTCTTTTTCAAGTTATTATCCACACTGCTGCTATGGGTGTTTCATTGCTAAACTTTGCTTAAGAATTAAACTGAATTAAAATTAAAATCATTTTGTGAATATGCATATGTTATTTCGGTGTGCATGACGGTCTCGGGATGCAAACCTAAAATTGGTCGCACAGAGTGGAAGTAAAGTTTTATTTTGGACTGGGTATATAAATTATACGAGCAGCAATGTGCTTGATATAGTGCCGAAAACAGACATATTGGATTACATGTACTTGACCCGATCAAAATGTCTTCGTCTTACGACTCAGACATTTTGATTCGGGTCTCGTAATCACATCTACCTGTTAACGGCACTATATCACGCAAAATGCTGTTCAATATAATATAATATAATGTAATATAATATAATATAATATAATATAATATAATATAATATAATATAATATAATATAATATAATATAATATAATATAATATAATATAATATAATATAATATAATATAATATAATATAATATAATATAATTATGGGTTATATATACATACACACACGCGTGCGTGTGCACGCGCAAGGCTGGTTACATCTTAACATCAGCAGCTGTAAGCCACAACAACTTGAGGTATATATAACTGACCGTTAGAGTAAAATAAAGTACGTTAAGGTCTGAAGAATAATTTGCAGAGAGCATTAATTTTCTAAATGACTTATGAGATTAAAATGATTTTACTTTTGTTCGTAAAGAATTCCATAGGGATGCACCCGAAAATGAAAAACTAGTCTTAAACAGATCCATTCTAGGGCTCGTCACAACAAGATTGTTTTTCTGGTTTATCTAGCGAGTTTACTATTGTTGGAACATTGTAAGTAAATAATGTGGAGCTTTGCCATAGAGAGAGAGTTAGAAAGAGAGAGAGAGAGAGAGAGAGAGAGAGAGAGAGAGAGAGAGAGAGAGAGAGAGAGAGAGAGAGAGAGAGAGAGAGAGAGAGAGAGAGAGAGAGAGAGAGAGAGAGAGAGAGAGAGAGAGAGAGAGAGAGAGAGAGAGAGATTCAGTTCTATTAAAACTGAGCATCTCTACACCCCCAAATATCCCTCTAACCCATCCACTCCACTCCCCAACACCACGACCTTGACCCCGACCTCCTTGAAGGTCACGCCCAAGGCACCCTCTTGGTACTGGGTACTTCTACAACCCCCTACAAGTGCCTTCCCAGTACACCAAAGGTCATCGGGCCGGAGTCGGCAGCAGTTGGCCCGCGCGAGCGCGCGGGCCGACTAAGGCCAACTTCGGCCCGAAGACTGGCTGCTTCCGGAGTTGACCTCTTCCCGTCGGGCTGCGATCCGCGCCCTTAACACCATGACAATGGCGCCCACTCCAGCGCTTCCAAAGACCCGAAGTTAATTTGACAAATTGTCTCTTTGTTACGGAGATGGACGGCCGGCTTCGGCTGAACACTAGTGTTACCTGGACAACCCCCCTTTCCACACAGTCGCAGGCTTAGTAACATCCCGAAAGACCTTCTCCTGTCTGAGGAGCACGGATGTACAGCAAGAAAAAATAATGGAACAGACGTAGAATGGTTCAACCCGAAACCTTTAGTTACCAGTTATGTTTTTGTTGTTGTTGTTTATGTTTTTCTCATGAAGTGTATTTCTTTCTGTGTGTGTTACTTTCGTTAAAAATGAAAAAAAAAAAACCCAAAACTTTTAACTCTCTCGAGACATGTCGCATCCGGATACGCAACATAAGCGTATCCGGATGCGGCACGTCTCAAATGAGTTACTCTGGATTTTTGCACCAGCATTAGGCATAGGTTAATACGAGCCCCACAGATACCAGACTCGGGAGGGTCTACACATCTTGCAGCTAGACGGAGGTTTGCCTGCGACTACATGCCAAGATGACTTAGATAGGAGGAAACAGAGATCTGGGTCCTTCCTACGTACAAAGGGCATAGATTCTCATGTGCTCCTGCGGACGCAGGAGCTCATGAGAATGTACGCCTTGTGCTGATGATGATGAAGCTACTGGAGGACATTTCCATATATCCTTTCTGCGGGACGGACAGGGCTAGGTGGGACACTGATTGTTCGGGAACGAGACTGCAATTCCCATTCCCACAACTGTCATGGCCGACTCGGAAGTGGATAGCCAATATCGCAGAGACGCCCCCTGGCGTCACATTCGCCATTTCCGGTTAAAAAGAGAAGTTTATGAATCGTTTTCATTTACAGTGGGAGCAGGGGTAAGGGCAGTGGACGGGGCGGGATGATGGCAGGGACTAGGGGGAGGGGGAGTGGTGTGAAATCAATCGGATACGAGTATGGTTCAGAATCAGCAAATCAATTACTTCCTGCCTCTTTTATTTCCAGCACTGAGTGAGTGTGAGATTGTGATAGGACTTTAAGTTATTTTTTTTTTGTTGCGGGTGTGGGGGGTGGGGGGTGGGGGTGGGAGGAGGGTGGGGAGGGTGGGGGGTGGGGGGGGGGGGAATGGGCGGGGGAGGGGATCTGAAGCAAATTTTTTACTAATTCTAAATGCACATTTCCGGAAATTAATCTTCTTGAATGAGCATACTCCAACGATTGTAGTCTACAATTTGTTTTTCTCAAACCAATTGTAGCTAATTGGTCACTTCCTGTTTAAATTGCCGTCATCTGCCGCCCAAAGGTGCATGGTGTAGATTTAAGAAAACGGCTGATTTGGACGTCCTAAATGGACATTTAAAAAACAACAACAACAACAACCTTCTTGAGTGAGAAAAGTCCAACTATTTTACTCTATAGTTTGCTTTTATCAAACTCCATACCCCAAATAACAAAACGTCTTCGAGCCTATGACGGCTGCAGCCGCGGCCCTTGTGAGCCCGTGGACCTTTGCCTAATGGGTAGTTTGTTTTTCTCAAACCAACAGAAACTAATCGTTCACTGCCTGTTTTACCTGCTGTGAACTACCGCACAAAGTGAGGTGTAGGTTCCCAGTGCGCAAAAGACAATTGGGCCGACGTCGGCCGCCGTTGGCCCGCGCACATCGGCCCGATGGCCTTTTGTGCATTGGGTTTAGTATGGCCAGGGCTATCATTGTCTTCACAGGAAGTACGTTAGGCGTTTAATAAAATAAACTGTCTGCTTCAATTTTTACGAAATTGTAAACTGTCTGCTTCAATTTTTACGAAATTGTAAACTGTCTGCTTCAAATTTTAC
Organism: Semisulcospira habei; assembly: GCA_036245525.1. Classification (NCBI taxonomy): domain Eukaryota; kingdom Metazoa; phylum Mollusca; class Gastropoda; family Semisulcospiridae; genus Semisulcospira; species Semisulcospira habei. The sequence goes on from BTPG01000006.1 coordinate 145,284,036, forward strand.
GAAATTGTATGTTGTTTTTTTGTTTAGTCCCTTACCTGCCGGGGACCGCTACCCGGCGGCAAGAGACATAATCCTTATCGAGCCCCTGCAGACATGAGGATTTATGTCTCTTGTGAGTCCTATGTTCCTTACACCCATTTTTGGTCCAATTTCATGTGTGTTCTTCACGCTAATGTCGTTAAGTGTGCTATGCTTTCAGATGCGAAATCCGTGATCTGTGACGTTGTTGTTATTTTTCTTGTTACTGATTTATTTTCTGCATTTACATACAGCAGTGAATGTATATAACGAATCGCAATAACAGGATCAAGGCTCTTTAATTGCTTAACTGCTGTTGACAATAACGCTCGGCGGATAAAACTAAAAGTTTTATTTCGTTAACATTGTTACTATGACATGCAACTTACGTTATGATGATTGTTGTAATTTCAACAAGTTTAGTCATTTCTTGAAAACTAAATTATTCAACGGGATTACGCAACTAAATTAAAATGTTGACTTGAATGCACGGGGTGAGGTGTTCTAGTTAGGCAAGAAAACCCAGTGCCCAGTGTACAGAACGTAATACGGGCGAACGGTTGGGGAAAGTGTGGAGTGGGGTGGGGACTGAAAACGATATCCATTCACACCTCAGCCATTGTGTTTCTTACCCCACCCCACCCCATCCACCCCACCCCACCCCATCCACCCCATCCACCATTTTCCAGAAACACCCACTGCCATGCCTGTCCAGTAGCCAGCTCTTTCAGTTTGCCAGAGGGGTAGATCATCATGTGCCCCAGGGGCTTATCAGATTTTATTCTTCTGGTACTGATCGTCCGTATCTGCTATCGTCTCTTCTCTTCAAACGAGGAATCCCATCACAGGTTATTCCTGCGACCTTACTCCCTACCCCGCCCCCCACCTATCCCAAACTCTGACAGCTCAAGCCATCTGCAATAGGCATAGATTATCATAGGCTCCTGCAGATGCAGGGGCTCATGAGAATCCATGCCTCTTGCTGGTATACAGATCACGCGTGGGAGGAATACATACAGGGATATGACATTGTCCCACAGACTGTTGTCCCTGACACAGAGTCCCTTCATGCATACTCCAGCACCACTACCCCAACGCAAAACAGAGTTGTCGTAACTCTGAACCCTGACCAGACCTTCCCCTGCAGCCACTGCGGTCGAACCTGCCTGTCCCGGATTGGCCTCCGCAGCCACGAAAATGCCTGCAGACGACGTGGGCAAGCCCTATAGAATCTTCGTTCGCGAAGTCAAGCCAAGCCAGCCACCCCAACGCAGTCTTTTCAGAAGCACAAGAGCGCAGTTGATGAAGAACTTTATCCGGGGGGCGGGGTGTTGAGGGTCTGGAAATACCCCCCTGGGGTGGGGACAGTATCGAGTCACCCCGGGGACAATAGGACTCCCCCAATCAGAGCCATGGGGGGACACGCTTGACCTCACGCTGGAGTGGCAGTCACAGGTGTAACCCTGAACACATCTCTCTTAGGTGGTATAGATTATCATGAGTCCCTACTACTGCAGAGACCCATGATAGCCTATGTCTCTTGCAGGCAACAGGCGATTTCTCAGAGTCTGGCAATATAGCTAGAGAGACAGCCACATGTTCAAACCTAGACGGCTCTCTCTCTCTCTCTCTCTCTCTCTCTCTCTCTCTCTCTCTCTCTCTCTCTCTCTCTCTCTCTCTCTCTCTCTGGATTTGTCTGTATATTACAACAGTGGAACGGGATGTTAAAATGAAATGACAGACAGACAGACAAACGGACAGACTAGACAGACAGAGCGTCTGAGGCCGGTCTCTACAAGCAAAAAGCTTAGATTCTCACGATTCCCTCCGGTTGCAGTTGAAGGATATGGCTAATAGTTTAACTCATTCGCGGCCAGCCGCATCCAGCGGCGCGGTTTGTGTCGCGCATCCTGATTCGGCTAACCGCGAATGAGTTAACTCCTTACGCCCTGAGGATGAAATTACCAAGTTTTTGTAGATATCCTCTGAGGTCTATATCACAGTTTTGGCGACATTTCGACCGTGATATTTAAAGGTTGGTGTCAGAATGGCTTGGCGCCTAGAGGCGCCAAGCTAATCTGAGACCAACCTTGAAATATCATGGTCGATCCACATCCTGTCGTAGTCTTTCAGGGCTTTATGGGTTAAAACGAACAACCTTCGCCTCACAAGAACTGATGTCATTTGCTGACACCCGTGATAGACATGAGATTGATAAGAAGATGCCAGCAAGAAACATAGTTCCTCATGAGTCCCCGCATTCATGAGGATCTATGCCTCCTGCCGACGGCTGTTGGCTGTGCGACTAGTGTGGGGATTTACGCTAGCTCGTGTTTGCGAAACAGCCTGCGAGCGAAATACATGATCCATAGCAATTGTCCTCACCCCCACAAAACTGTAGTGCAAAAAAAAAAACACACAAAAAAAACCCACCACCCCCCCCCCAAAAAAAAAAAAAAAAAAAAAAAAAAAAACAACAACCCCCAAAACAAACAAACAAACAAACAAAAAAAACCCCAAACAAACAAACAAACAAACAAACAAAACAAAACAACCCACAAACAAACAAAACAAACAAACAAACAAAAAACCTAACAAACAAACAAAAAACAAACAAGGCAGAAAAATTAAAGAATACTCCCCGGTGAAAGGAGAGATATTCCGTGTCATATAATTGAAATTTGCTTCTCACAAAATTGGACTCACTGTCTGGCATTCCCGTAGTACCTTTAGCTGTGATTTTGGACATGGAATCGTGGGTTTGAATCACGGTCCCGGCCACGGTATAGCTAGGCTGGCAATCCATCATGGGGAAGATGGACTTGTCCATTCACACGTCAAACGTAGCGCAACTTCAGTATGCCTGAACCTTTTGAACAATCGCAATGTCCAACGTAGCGTGCGTCTCAGGGCCACATGCAGTCTATCCTGTAGCGAGTAAATTAACTCGTTCAGTGCCGAGAAAGGTTGAATATCACCCAACTGCAAGAGGCATAGATCCTCATGAGCCCCCGCAGTTGCGGGGGCTCATGAGGATCTATGCCTCTTGCTGACACCACTTTGAATCCATGTTCCTGAGACATTTAGATTTTTTTTGGTCTTGCATTACGAAGATTGCAGAAACACAGTCTGCGTCAGGTAGCATTGAGCGGATTAAACCCCAGCTAACCTACCAACTTACCAAATACCCGTCTAAGCATCAGCCTGACAAGGTATGCAGTAATTTTGTATCTACTTTGTCATCATCCCGCTGAAAAACGGTAACTCCTTCGCTGCAAGTGATCACGAATTTCGCGCCTGAAGAGACTCTACACTGACAGAAATTCGCGTGAAAAAAAAAACCCCACACCAAACAGATGGAAATGGGACCAAAATTAGGCATAAAAACCCACAGGAATAATAAGAGACTTACACCCTCATGAATCCCCGCGACATCGTGGGCACATGAGGGTTTATGTCTCTTGCAGCCGGGTAGCGTTCGCCTTAACCCGGCAGTGAAGGTGTTGAATGTTTATGGGTTACCAGTATTTGATCCAAGACTACGAAGGATTCTTTTTAAAGATGGGGCACGGAAAAGGGTCTGAACAAATATTAATCACGCAGCTGCGTTCGAACCAGCGACCGTCCGGGCGGGAGTCCGAACGTCCCCATCACCCCTCCCCCACCCCCCCACCTCCCACATGTGAGCTACCCAGCTCTCCTTCTCCCGCTAGGCGCTCGGTGTCTCATGGGGTATCTTGTACCGGCTGAGATAATCCTTATTGGACATGTGGGTTGTTCCTTGGCACCTAAATGATGTGCGGGACTTACGAGAGATTTGCCTGGGAGGAAACCGAACGCCGATCGCTAAGTCTGCAGACTAATTTTTCATACGTCGGTGATGAACACCATCCAAGTGCAAGTGCAAGAGGGGGCTCATGAGGTTCTATGCATTTTGCTAGATCCATTTATGTATGTTTTCCCCTCTCGGAATATTGTTTTTTTTTTTTTTGTGATTTCAGGAGACGATGGTTTGTGACATTTTGTTCGTGATCACTGTCCGTGACGGCGCTAAGCCCGCAGACAATTTTTTTTCAGCGGTCGAGTACAGAAAGGACACCGTTTTTTATGTCTCTGGCAAATTTCACCGTGACTTCGCTAAATATTTTGGCCGCTTCAGCATTTTCCATTTCTTTGTCCCTTGTTCTGTAACCGATGACTTTTACTGTTGTAAAATTAAGGTTCATTGTTCATCGGTTTGTTTCGTTGTTTTATTCTTTTTTGTATTTGTGTGCCAATCTATGATTTTATACTTGACGGCTCTAAACCGCAAGTTAAAAAAATGTACAGACCCACATTGTCTGGGTCTTTTTATTTTGGAAATAACTCGTAAATCAGCTCCCCCCCCCCCCCCTCCTCCAAAAGTGACTGCCAAGCGTGTGAAATGAGGTGCTTACCAGTTTTGGCTGCGCTCGGGCGCAGTGGGTTGGTACGAAATCAGGTTCATAGACAAGAAATTTTGACGGCTGATGTCCTGATTAAAAGAAAACAAAGTGTGTATGGCAAATGTGCAACAGGTAGTGTTATTTGGTGGACTGAAAAATTACGGGATGACAAGGACAGAATAAGGCTCAGACATTGTAACAGATGGGACTGTATGGACGACAAACTGCGGTCCTGGGTCTTATGCTCTTTGTCCAAACAGAGCACAGGAAATAAACGTGTGCAAAGCCATTAACTGCTGGGAAAAGATGAAGGATGTTCTTTTGCAAGAGACATCAACCCTCATGAGCCCCCGCAATGGCGGGGGCTCATGAGGGTTTATGTCTCTTGTTAGTCCGATGTTCTCTATCCCTAATATTTGGTCCCCGTTACATTGTGTTCTTCACGCCATTGTGGGTCAGCGTGCATCGATTTCAGACGCGCATTTCGCGTCCGCTGGCAGCAAAGGGGTTAACTCTTACGACCTAATTAAATGTTCACGCTAGCATATAACGAACGATCAGGCTAAACGTCTGTGATTTTGTACCTTACGGTGCTAGGTCCTACGGTACAAAATCGAAGACCAGGTACTAATGCTGATACAAACCATTGCAAAGGCAGTATGAGTCCTGGAAACAATGTGGTCTCGCAAAAATGTCTACCAAAGGTCCGCAACGGCACAGTGCCATCAAAAGACAACGAATAGGTTATGTTTTAACTCATTCGAGACGAACGCCATCCAGATACGCGGCTTTAGCCGCGTATGCTGATGCCGTTCGTTTCGAATGAGTTAACGGATAATTAAACAGTAAGTCCAACAGCCAATATAATCCCCATAGAAGCCATTCCAAACTCATAGGTTCCGCAGATGATCTGCAAATACATTTCTATAGCAAGTATCACCAAAGAGCACGGCGGGATAGTCAAACAAGCCATGATTCTACTACAAGTGTGTGAAGCTACGTCCAGCTAGTTTTTTTTTTCTTTGAAAGACCGATCATAGTACAGCCAGACCTGATATGAACAAACTTTTTGCAAGAAACAAGTGATCTTAGAAGATAGATGCACTCTCAAGAAAAATCTGGAACGGCGAAAAGTGTCAAGCGTCATTAAAGACCATCATTTAGATGGCTACAGGCACTTAAATAATGGTCATTAATTGTAGACGATCTTTCATAATGGTGTTCAAAACGGGTTCTGTTATATTCCAGTGTCTTTCAACATGTGAAGCCAGCTCTTATTTATTTTTGTAAACAGTTTTCTGCTAGTTTTGCCAATCCCAGCTTTAACATTCCGATCATAACTTTAATGTTAACTGCATTTACATTAGATAGAAATTAGATTTAGATTTAGATTTCGCATCTGTTCTTTTCACATCGTTTACAGACCCATTCACAAGTTAACAGTTGAAAACTTCAACTCAGTTTGATCATGTAAATCATGTCGATTCCCGGCGGCAAGAGGTACAGATTCTCATGAGCCTCTGCAGGTGCAGGGGCTCATGAGAATCTATGCCTTTTGCAATTGGCTGAGTGCCTGTCAGTTTACACAGTCCCAATCCCACCGACATCACGTCAGCAAGAAACGCTCCGACAATCTGACGTCAAAGTGCAATCAGGGGAAATTTACGACGTCGCCTGTGTGATCACACACACCCATCATGTTCAGTGTACAGCGTCATCAAGTTTGGGCACTAAATTTGCTCACCCATCATTTCCAGTGTACAGCGTCATCAAAGTCTGGGCACTAAATTTGCTGAACCGCACAAGGCCACTTAGAAACATCACACTGCGGGGACATTCAATGGGACTAAAGGCATTGTGCTTCTACTATTACTACATCCTGAGACTACGTTATTGTGCTGCCATTGTACGAGACCCATGTTATTGTGACGGTCACAGTAAAGGCACATCCATCCCTCCCCCTCCCCCTCCGGCCCCCCCCCCCCCACCTCACTTCTCTAAACAAAAACACGGACATTAACCAACCCCTTCACTGCCAGTGGACGCAGATTGTGTTCCTGAAATATTTGTCCATTTAACGCAAACGCCGGAGACCCAACCGTCCAAGGAACACGGATAAAAAGTGGTGTCAGCATGAGGCATAGTTCCTCATGAGCCCCCGCAATAGCGGGGGCTCATGAGGATCTATGTCTCGTGCATCTGGATTGTGTTCACTTTTGCTCGGCAGTGAAAGGGTTAGAGATCATGGGAATAAACGATCATGACCAGTGTAACAACCAGGGTGATAAAAGTAAGCTTCAGGGCCTAAAAGACTCCGCTGAAAGCCGGATGTCCCTATTCTGCTGACCAGAGAACGTAAAAGACAGCAAGTCCATTTTTGTGAAAAGCGGGATTTTCACTCAATATCAATGAAAATCTCGCTTTTCACAAAAATCGACTTGCCATCTTCTGCCTTCCACGGGCCGCTGATTCGCCAGAGTAAGTAGCACGTCCCACGCTAAAGCAGCCTGTTAAAGATACACATTCGCATTGGTCTTCGCAGGCTACGGTAGTCAATGAGGACATTTGACAGCCATTGACGGACAAAAATTATACAATGTGCTGGTCTGTGATTCTGGGCCTTGCGGCTTGTAGCCGCAAGGCCCAGAATCACAGACCAGCACACCTAGCTCCTAGAAGCTGGCCCGCTTCTGAGCGTGTGTAGGTCAGACGTCACTCAGATAACAGGCTATAAACCCACAGATATAAACTTTAAGTAGTCAGTGACCACATTTACGATGTAGCATTGGAACTGAGGCGATAAAATCCAAGCTTTAAACTTGCAGCCTTGACGACAGTCCCTGTGGGTCTCCAGCAAACGCAATCTTTCATAAAAAGGCCACAGTAAACCGACAGAAAGGTCTGAAAATAAAATGATCAGGACCTCAGTTCAGTAATCGGCAGGCGCCATTTAATTTCGCAGGTGGACAAAACGGACCTCCGAAAGTTGAAGAGGTCTGTTCCGTTTGGCTTGCGCTTGGAGTGCAGAACCCTTGCTGATTAAACCTTTACTGCGGAATGCCCAAGCCTTCATTCTCAACGTGACGCCTTGAGTTTTGTCGCACCATTTCTAGTCAACGTTACAGAATACACCGGCAAGTAATGGGTGCCGGTCTGTAATTTTGGACATTGCGGCTCAAGGCCATAAAATGTGGACCGGTCTGTGATTTTGAACCTTACGGCTTTCGGCCGTAAGGTCCAAAATCACAGACCAACACATAACTTGAGATTAATTTCCCGACAGCAACGGGTCGGTTATTAGCCGTCCGAGGTGTCAGCATCTCTCATTGATGAGTTTGCTAAACCACTTATTGAGCGTGTTCAACATTTTTGCGAGAGACACAGATCTTCAGTGGTCCCTGCAGATTGCGGGAGCCCATGAGGGTGTGTGTGTGTGTGTGTGTGTGTGTGTGTGTGTGTGTGCTGGTCTGTGATTTCGGCACACAATCTGTAATCTCGTCAGTGCTCTGGGGACTCAACATCATGCGACTGCCAGGAGAAATCCCCCAGATAATCAGGAGCTGCCGGCGAGTCCAAAACGATACAAAAACTTGCATCTGTGTGTGAAGGATCAGCACCATGTTAGGTCTATTTCGTTGACGCGGAAAAGGAGGTTGCCGAGGTTTCAGCGTGAGAGTCTCTGTCAGCGTTTCTTTTACGGGTGAGTTTCTCTGATCCGCGCCCACCAGCCGTTCCGAGCACAATGTCTTCCATTTAGCTCCAAACTCCAGGATTACGCCCTTCAAAAGAAAAAACCGCGGATGTAAACGCCAAGTGAGATGATGCTAGCAAGAGGGATAAATCCTCGTGATCCCCCCCCCCCAATTCTGCGGGGGCTCACGAGGATCTATGCCTCTTGCAGACGGTAGGCGATGAACGAGAAAGTGATTCCTGTCTCAGTTGGACATCCATGGAGGCCGGAGGTCGAGAGGGGGGTCTGAATGGCCACGGTCTGTCCCATTCTAGGACGTTGTTTACCGGAGGACGTTTTCGCCGTGACAAATGGTCATTGGTTTGTTTGGGAAAACATGGCCCCCCACTTCAGATGTGACCCTCAGAGGGACTGGGTATTCAGTGGAGAAAAAGTCATGTTCCTCAATTCATCTGCATAAGGCATTGATCCTCGTGAGCTCCCACAGACGCAGGGGCTAACGAGAAGTTATGCTTCTTGCCAAAGCTTTGAGAGAGAAAGAGACACGCTTTGCAAAAACGAGGACAAAATAGTTAGTTCATAACTTTAAGATAAAAATTATGCTTTAAAGTAGCCACACAGATAACGAAAATGAAATGCTTTCTGAAAAAAAATCTGAAAAAGAAGTTTAAAAAAAGAATTTTCAAAATTGCTCTTGCAGATAAGGAGCGTACGCCCCCAGTTATTTACATCTCTGCGTCTCACTGAGAGTAAATTTTAAGGTTATGGCCTTCTACTTCGTTAGAGAATCGGAGAGACTCTGCCACTGAAGGAAAATAGTTAATGGTTTGGTTGGGTTGTGATGGTTTCTGGCTGACACGAGCACTCGTAGGTGTGTGATTGTACTAAGTACTTACGTTGGATTGTCCGAACTAAGTGCACCTAAGGCACCGTCGTTTGTCATCCTGTCAGTTCTGTTTTTCTTCCTTCGTTCGAATTTATTTTTTTTCTTTGCGATTTTCTTGTTGCTTAACCTTTTTGTTGTCGGTAGCGGTTTTTGGCGCGATGAATCCTGTAGAAATCATCGCGACAAAAACCGCTACCGACACCCAAAGGGTTAAAGGTGACTAAAAACTGGTGTCTGGTACATAGTTTATCACACCTAGAAGAAAACAAGTAACAACAACACCACCAGCAACAACAACACCAAAAGTAACACCAACAACAACACTAACATCATCATCAACAACAACAAAACAACAAGAACAAAATCAATAACAATATCAACATCAACAACACCAACATCTATTACAACAGCAACGACAACATCAACAAAACAATAAAAACACCATCACCATCAACAAACAACATCATCACCAACAACAACAACAACTACAACAACAACAACTACAACAACTCTTTCTTCAATTTCTCCAGCTCTTGTGCTATCATTGCATAAAACGTTTTCGTCAGGTTATCATCTCAGTATTATTTGAATAAACGTTGATAAATGATAATAATAAGCCTTTGTTCTGGTCAGTCAGCTGCTTACATGTTGTTCGAGGAGAGAAGTAGTTGTAAGAGTTCTGCTGTAAACAGGCGATGAAGGTACAGGAAGAAAATTATTCCGCCATCATGCAGTGTCTCACAGGCCTGCATCGGACCTTGTCCAGCCCAGGGTGTGGTGGTTGGGTGGTGGTTAACTCATTGGAGACGTACCGCATACGGATACGCGGCTCCGTATGCGGTACGTCTCCAATGAGTTAAAGGTTATGAACCTAAAAGAAAGTAAAATATATTCAAACAAACAAGCAAACAAACAAACAAACAAACAAACAAACAAACAAACAGGCACCTCGGCAGACAGGCAGACAGAGAGACATTCAGACAGACAGACAAACAAACAAACAAGCAAACAATATTAAGTTGCATCAGTTTTTGTTCATTGTTATTGTTGCGCAAGTACTCTCCCTTACCTTGCATATTTCTTTCGACACACTCAGTGTGTACCTAAAAATAAAAAGTGCACTGAAAAACCTCTCCTCGGTTATACCTTCAACTCGATACAAAATAAATATGTTGAGCACTGAAAGAACATACTGGTTGTTCAGATAAATCTGGAGGGGTCAAACGATAATCAGTTTATATTATGTATGCATACAACCTTCTTCCTTTTATAAACCAACAGTCTTAATACTAAACGAACATCACCATTTTCACCTTGAGCGCCAGCTTTTGGAGATGGATTGATTGTGACAGTTCAGAAGTAGTGTCTGATTAGCTTGGCGCCAAGCTAATCCGGCACTACCCTTGAAATCGATTCATTTCTTGCGACCTCTACGAAGTCTTCAGATGGCTCTGAGGTCCTCTTGTATTGACTTATTAACAGTTTAACACCCACACACGAACACACACATGCACGCACGTACGTACGCCCGCAAGAACGCACGCACACATATACTTGAACACACACACACACACACACACACACACACACACACACACACACACACACACACACACACACACACACACACAAACACACACAAACACACACACACACACACACACACACACACATAAACACACAATTAACCCGTCCTCCCCTTCCCCCTCACACACGTGCATACATTTGGCTCTAGAAATCAGACCGCTATTGGCATTGTAAGAGATAGATCTGCGCGAAAGATTATAGGGGGAGGTCAGATGATAATGATGTCAGTTTGCCGACCACGCTCTATCGTTTGATCTCGCCTGTCAAAGACCCCACTTCATCCGATGGGGAAATTCGTTTTGTCAACTTAGGAGTGCTTTTTGTCCCAAAAGACCCCAAAACTGGAGGGGTTTGACCCTTTTTTGGACAACAAACATACAGCAAGTGTCATGGTACCATCTTTTCATCTGCAAGAGGCATAGATTCTCATGAGTCCCTGCATTCGCAGGGTCTCATGAGAATATATGCCTCTTGCTTAAATCATGATAATATTATATGGCTTTTGCTTCGGATCCTAAGTTTGAGGTATGGTTTTAGGCTTATGGCGACAACACACATAAGACACTAGTACCTCAAAGTTGTAGTCATTCAAAGGTGCGCTGGTCTGTTCTATGCTGCTAGGTCCAAAATCACAGACCACTCTACAAACACGGATGGCCTTCGAACTCCCTCGGTGACCAGCTAAAGGACTCATATTTTTAAATCAGTGAGTTTGACCACGAGTTATTAAGTCGCGGGAGACGAGTTGACCGTGATAACCTGATTAGCTTGATCGGTGCTTTGCTTTTGAGGTCCACATTGGTAAGAACAAGGTTACATTCAGATTCAGATTCAAATAAAAGCGACCTGCCCCAGTCAATAGATGATCAGTAGTTTGCAAGATCTCCTTTATAGATGTTTGTGTAGGTCTTACAATGAAACAAAACTAAAGGTTGAAACCCTTCAAGTGCATGAAAAATTAGACATACCGTTTCGGATCTGAGATCTTTCTTCTAGTTTTTTCTTTTCTTCATAAGAACCTTTGCGACAGTATATTTACTTCATTGTCTTACTATGTTGTTGGACCCAAGGGCTAAAAGGCTATTTTATGAATGTTGCATGTCTTAAAATGAAAGACTTCTCTGCGTTTCTTTAGTTTCCTTTGTACGTAGGAGAGTTCCACCGACGCTTACCAGGGGCAGAACGTGTACCTACTAACATGGATTGTGAAAAGAAGGGTAGACAAATTTGTCATCCGCAAAGCAAATTGTAGTGTCGTGTACTGGTGGTTAATAAAAACCGTGTCTATTAGAACAACTGGATACAATTTAAACTCTTTGGTTGTCAGCAGCGCTTTCAGTTTTGGCGCGATGATTCCTGCAGGAATAACAACACTCTGACTTCCTGCAGGAATAACAACACTCTGACTTCCTGCAGGAATAACAACACTCTGACTTCCTGCAGGAATCATCGCGACAAAAAGCGTTGCCGACAGGAAAACTGGGGGTTATACAAAAAATCAAAGCACCTCAGCAGATCTAGTCGGTAAGGTCCAAAATCAGAGACCAGTACACCTAGTCCCCTCCACGTTCACGCCTACAATGCAAGACAAATCGCACGTTATCAGGACCAGCAATCTTAGTCATATTCGGTGCCTATGGGCTGTCAAACATTGACCCCTTCACTGACGAGGAAAAGTGAACGCAATCCAGCTGCAAAAGACGGAAGATCGTCATGAGCCCCTTCAACAGCGGCGAAGGGAGGGGGGAGGGGGGAGGGGAGGGGGGGGGGGAGAGGATCTTATGTCTCTTGCTGGAACCACTTTGTGGCCAAATTCATTTGACGGCTTGGGATAATTTTAACGATTTTTCAAAAACACGATCTACGTTCGCAGGCAGTAAAGGTGTAACGTGTTTCAATCCAGTAATAGATTTTAACCACATATAATAATAATGAGGCGTGGAGATCGCAAAAATGCAAGGCCAAGAGCAACATGTGTCATCAAGTGACATAGATTCTCATGAGCCTCCGGGGTTGCTCGGGCTAATGAGAATCTATGCCTCTTGGAGATAGAAAGGGATGTGTAAAGATGTGTTTTTGAAGGTTCGCATTTCTTCTACCTGTCGATTAGCGTTGACATGACTGCTTGTCCTAACAAACACCGAGCCCATGGACAGAGACAGAAGGAGGGAGCACTCATTCTTGCGTTTTTTTTTTAGTATGAACACAATTTTGGCAATTATTATGCAGTCTGCAGGGCCCTATGAAGACATACTGCAGTTTCTCCTGGGAAATAAATCTACGTTGTGATTCTCTTGGCCATCCACACTGTATTATTAGCATAATTTTACGTACATACACGCTAAAGGAGCACTTCTTATAACATGGCGGACAAAAAGCCAGAACGCGCGAACATTTGCTCCTGCCGTTTTTAGGATGCGATTGCCTGAAAGTGGCGCCTGAGACAAGTATAATCCGACGTTGTTATAAAGTGCTGAAGAAGAGTGCTGTTGCCATTGTAAGGCAGTGTTTGCTGTTCTGTGATTTTGAACCTTAAGGCTCCAAGCCGCAAGTTCCAAACTCTCAGAACAGCTCACAGATTATGGTGTCAGGTATAGAGTGGGCCACAGTTCATCCACAATAACCCAAATCAACCTTCCCTGTGACAAAAAGTCCCTCGGTCCACGTCGGCCCTAAGACGTGGTGCGCACTGGGTTCATATCTGTTCATAAAGATGTGCCCGTCTGCTAATTTCGGACTGTAAGGGCACAGAATCATGAGTGAATCCGTACATGATACCATAAGACCACTGACTTGGAAGAACTGTTGAAATTCACGAACATCGACGTGACACAAGACAAACATGATTCGATTCTTTAAGTGAGTGCACCCATTAAAATTATTTCTGTGGATTGTGGATTGCTTAGGAATGTGTGTACCTAACCCTTTGTCTGTCGGTAGCGGTTTTTGTCGCGATGATTCCTTGCAGGAATCATCGCGACAAAAACCTCTACCGACAGACAAAGGGTTAAAGCAAACTGCCCCAGGGTGGGGGTCTGATTGCAAAAAGTTCCCGATACAACGGATTTTCAATGTTGTCTTGCCTCAACTGAGACTTCTCTACCTTCTTTTCAAAATTCACGTGAGCAGGCCCACATAGCAGAGTATATGTAGTAAACCTATTGCCGCTAGGGTTTCATGTGAAAGAAAAACAGAAGATAGTGGTGGAAAACCCTTTGAAATAGAAACAAGGAACGACGTTTCGGATCAAAGATCCTTCTTCAGGTGACATGGAAACAAACGTACAACAGAAAAGAACACGATAGAAGAAAAGACGTCATCCTGTATAGAGAGAATTTAGAATGACTTTAAAAAAACAACAAACAAACAAACAAACAAACAGAATGACGCAAAGACACAAGCACAAAACACGTAGCACAAAACTTACGTCTACAAACATACACGTCACTGCATACATTCGCATTCACTCGTGCCTGCTGCCGCACACGCACAACACACACATACACACACACACACACACACACACACACACACACACACACACACACACACACACACACACACACACACACACACACACACACACACACTCAACGGTAGCATCCAGTATCAACAGTGAGGTCAAAGTCTGGCACCAACTACCCATCAGCCCGAGCTTACATCCCTAGGGGCGAATGTTCAAACCGCGCGGATGGTAAGTGCCAAGCCTGTCCGCGAAAAAGGATTCTGTCATTTTGCGGCGGATGAAGTGGGATGTATTTTGCCAAAGGATGCGTATGCTGAAATGTGTGAGGCTATGAGGAGGTTCGTTGAAATGACGTCCAACCTGGTTGTTGTATCCCAGGCGGATCGAACGAACATGCTCCTCGCAGCGTTCAGGGAGTGTACTGTATGTCTCCCCCACATACAACATCTTTGGGCAGTGAGAACATGAGATGACATAGACAATATCCGATGACTGGCATGTAAATGATCGGTGGACATTGAAAGATGACAGGGGTCCGGTGATGACGGGGGATGTTTTGATGTACAGACATGCTTTGCAGTGTGGTTGCTGACAAGGGTGTGTGCCAGGTGGTAAGGTGTTAGATGCGCGAAGTAAACTGTGAACAAGATGATCGCGTAGGTCTCTCTCTTTTTCGCGGACAGGCTTGGCACTTACCATCCGCGCGGCTTGAACATTTTCGCCGCTAGGGATGTATGCTCGGGCTGATGGGTAGTTGGTGCCAGACTTGACCTCACTGTTGATACTGGATGCTACCGTTGAGTGTGTGTGTGTGTGTGTGTGTGTGTGTGTACGTGTGTGTACGTGTGTGTGTATGTGTGTGTGTGTGTGTTTGTGTGTGTGTGTGTGTGTGTGTGTGTGTGTTTGTGTGTGTGTGTGTGTGTGTGTGTGGTGAGTGTGTGTGTGTGTGTGTGTGTGTGTGTGTGTGTGTGTGTGTGTGTGTGTGCATGTATGTGTGCGGCAGCAGGCACGAGTGAATGCGAATGTACACAATGACGTGTATGTATGTAGACGTAAGTTTTGTGCTACGTGTTTTGTGCTTGTGTCTTTGCTTCATTCTTTTTTTTTTTTTTTTTTTTACGTTATTCTAAATTCTCTCTATACAGGATGACGTCTTTTCTTCTATCGTGTTCTTTTCTGTTGTACGTTTGTTTCCATGTCACCTGAAGAAGGATCTTTGATCCGAAACGTCGTTCCTTGTTTCTATTTCAAAGGGTGTTCCACCACTATCTTCTGTTTTTCTTCCACATAGCAGAGGTTTTCTACTGCCTTCTGTGCGAAGGTAGGAACTCTCGTATGTAGTAAAGACAACAAAAGCAGAAAAGTCTCTCGTTTTGCGACATTCAAACTTCACAAGTTAAGTCAGCCCTTTTTTTTTGCAGCATCATTGTAGGACATAGTCAGAAATTAAACTCTTTCGAGACGTGCCGCATCCGGATTCGCGGTTTTACGCCGCGAATCCGGATGCGGCACGTCTCGAAAGAGTTAATAAAGAAGATATTGCGAACTATTAACCCTATATTGCACACTCTCTTTAAACCAAATATACATGCTTGTCTGTGACTTTGAAACTTACAGGCCAGCACACAAGATATCTGCTCAGTACTTTTATTGTATGTATTTTAAAAAATATATATATTGTGTTGGCTGCGGTAGAGGGCCCAGGACTCGGAACCATACAGCAGGGTGGTGAGGACCACAGCTCTGTACACGCTGATCTTGGTGCCTGTCTTCAGCTGTTGATTGTGCTACACCCGCTTGAAAAGTCGCCCAAAAGCGCTGTTCGCTTTTGCCAGCCTGCTGTCAAGCTCCTTGTCCAGCTTGGCGTCCGACGTGATAATGCAGCCAAGGTAGGTAAACTGGTGCACTGACTTTAGTTCAGACTCGCCAATGGTGATGTGAGGAGGACGATACACTGTCTTGGGTGCCGGCTGATGGATAAGTTTTTCAGACTGACCTCGAGTCCAAAGAGCTGGGCAGCGTCTGCGAAGCAGGACGTGATGCGCTGCAGGGCTCTCTCTGTGTGTGCAACGAGGGCGGCGTCATCAGCAAAAAGCAGCTCACGAATCAGTTGGTCTAGGGTTTTCGTGTGGGCCTGCAGTCGTCTGAGGTTGAACAGGCTGCCATCTAGACGATACCTGATGTACACTGCATCGTCATCATCGAGGTCCACTGTGGCCTGCTTCAACATCATGCTAAAAAAGATGGTGAAGAGGGTCGGTGCCAGCACGCAGCCTTGCTTTACGACTCCTCGAACGCTTCCACCAGCGCTGCCTGCGCACCATCCTGGGCATTCACTGGAGTGACTATGTCACCAACGTCGAGGTCCTTGAACAGGCTGAAACTGTGAGCATCGAGGCTTTGCTGCTGCGGACACAGCTCCGCTGGGCGGGGCATTTCTCCAGGATGGAGGATCATCGCCTACCAAAGATCACTCTGTTCGGCGAGCTTGCTACTGGACACCGTGACAGAGGGGCACCAAAGAAGAGATACAAAGACTGTCTCAAGAAGTCACTTAGTGCCTGCCAAATCGACCACCACCAGTGGTCTTCGCTTGCTGTGGACCGTGACACCTGGCGCTCCACCATTTACAAGGCAGCTGTCTCCTTTGAGGACTCTCGCAGAGCTAGCCTTAAGGACAAGCGGCTCAGGAGAAAAAACAGAGTTGCCGCAACTCAGAACCCTGGCCATACCTCCCCCTGCAGCCACTGCGGTCGAACCTGCCTGTCCCGGATTGGCCTCCGCAGCCACGAACAAGCCTGCAGACGTCGTGGGCAACTCCTATAAAAATCTTCGTTCGCGAAGTCAAGCCAAGAAAATATTGTGTTATAATTGTCTTTTCTTAGCGTGTATTTTGAAGTCCCTTAAATAGAAGTGACTTTTTAGGACGGGCCGCGGTGGGACAAATTTAATAGCAAGTCCATGATGTCAAAGGCGGGCAGGCCTAAACCTCTAACAACTGAAGTAACAAGATAAAAATTACGTCATGTCTAGTTACGCTAACCTCGCTGCTGAACGTACATTTGACGCGAAGCGCCGTGTGTGCGTATGCATATTTGTGTGTGTGTGCGTATGTATGTAAACAAGAGAATCGCCGATATTTCTGTACACACAAGCTTGAAAGTTGGCGATATACTTTCTTAAATGGGTGGCTAAGAGAGCTTCCGAGCATATTGTAACTGAATGTCTCATTGAAGACATAAACAACCTTTTATAGGAAGTCGGTTGACCCAGATTAGAGTCCGTAATTTTTGTCATATTTACTTGAACTTTTGGATATAGCTAGTTTGGAGAAAGAAATTGGATGAGTTCGTTAGCCAGCTTTGTATCCTTTCAACTTTTTAGTAAAACTTAATTCTTTTCAGAAAAGAATTAAACTAGTGAAAAACCTTGACTTCCAGAGAAAGTTAGACAGCGGCGGTGACGTAAAAGAGGCAACTCCGTCACCACGCAGACATTGACATAATACTCTAAATATGACGTAAATTTCCCCTCTGGCGCGCGGTCTCTCTCTCACACACAAACATGCGCGCATCTCCAGGAGTATTAGATCCTCATGCGACCTCCGGGCGCATGAGGATCTATGCTTCTTGGAGATGTTTGGAGTGCGCACTCACGCACAAACACGCACACACACATCGACGCGCTTTCATAAGATCATGCAAGTGACCCGTGTACTTAGTATATCATGTAGCTAGGTAAAGTCAACTTGCTTTCACACAAATTATAGCAAGATTGAAATTGTACAGTGAAGTTCTAGTTTTGTAAACATTTTCTCAAGCCTATGAAGCGAAAGGCGGTGAAACTCATATCACGTAAAATATAAAATTACGTAAAAACTAAACTTACGTCATGACAAATGACGTTTGACAAATCAATGACGCGTAGGCCTATGTCCTGCGCCCCTTATAGAACTCACTGACGCATTGGCAGATCTGCGAGACTTTTTCAATAGGAGATAAATCAACATCAGAAACAGGTCAAAGACAAAAGGTAGAGACCCTCGGCAGCGAGGACAGCTCTCATATAACATATACTTCGTTGGTACTGGTTCATCCCATCTTGTTTGTCTTTTTATGCTTTAGATATTTTTATATTTTATTTTAGATATTTTATTTTTAAATATATTTTAGATATTTTCTTCTATTTTATTTTTTTTATATTTTATTTTAGATATTGTATATAGTTTAGACATTTAAAAAGAAATTGTTTAGATATTTTAGATATTTTTGCTTTTGGGTCTGGATTCAGTAATTTGGTCTTAGGTTCACAACATCAGAAACAAATTTCACCACCTCACCCCCTCCTCCCCATTTATTGTCTCGCCTCCTACCCTATCTCCCACCCCACTCACAATTTGAAACCTGAAAACCCAGGAGAGTTCCTCAAGCGAGAGAAGAGCAGACAATTTCCCGAAATTTCTCAAGAAAAGATGAAGTGGAGTGTGAAATTTGTCATAACCTTTACCTCTCGCGTGGCACTGACTCACAATGGTGAGGTTTCGTTTGCAACGAATGACTGCCAACAAAGAACGAGAGCGAAATCACGGCGGATAACCAGCTTGTTCCATAAGTGTAGACAACGCTATAAAACCTCTCCAAGAGGCATAGATTCTTATGAGCCCTACGGGCTCATGAAGATGTATGCCTCTTGGAGAGGTTTGGGGTGTTGTCTGTCCGCCGTGAGTTCGCTCTCGTCCGTTGTTGCGAGTAGTTCGTTGCAAACGAAACTCCACTAATAAATTCACTTCCTTTCTTAGCGCAGAGACTACCCGAACAAGCTGAGGCACAGGTTTCAAGCGGAAACTCGCAAGATCACCGCAGCTTGAGTACGAGACTTCTAGCGTGGATGTAATCGGATACGATTCACATAAGCAAGAGGCATAGATTCTCATGAACCCCTGCATTAGCAGGGGTTCATGAGAATCCATGCCTCTTGCAGATGAGAGACAGTTCAGGTGCTGACCACGAGTGTTCAGATTTCGTCGATGTCACTTGAAACATCGGCAGTTTTAATGTTCCTTTCTTTATTATTCTCCAGACAGAGAAGAGGAGGAATGATACACGCGGAGGATACACAGTCAGACTAGCAAGAATAAAACAGAAAAAGGTATTGATGGTGTCAGGTTTTGTCTCGACTGGTACATTAAACACAAAGCAGTGTATGCAGCCAGATATATATTTTTGAAAAATGGCTCTGAAATTTGATGCAGCTCAGTTTAGCGACCTGATACATTTGGGAATTAACGGAAATGCTCTTTATCCATTCCGCTTGCCAAGCATACCCCCCAGCTCCCTCCCATCTCCTCCCCTCCGGTGGGCATCTTTAAGACACAATTCTTCGACTACTCCATGAACCATTCGTAATATTCGAGGTGCATTTATATAACGACATACTAATGATAATGAAAGTGTGTGTGTGTGTGTGTGTGTGTGTGTGTGTGTGTGTGTGTGTGCGTGCGTGTGTGCGTGCGTGCGTGCGTGTGCGTGTGTTTGTGTGTGTATGCGTGCGTGCGTGTGTTCGAGTGTGTATGTGTGTGTACGCGTGTTTGTGTGTGTTTGTGTTCGTGTGTGTGTGTTCGTATGTGTGTGTGTGTGTGTGTGCGTGTGTGTGTGTGTGTGTGTGTGTGTGTGTGTGTGTGTGTGTGTGTGTGTGTGTGTGTGTGTGTTTTGAATGTTACCATTGACGTGTACCTAACGGCGTTTAACCCCTTCCCTGCCACTGTTAGTGCATTTTTGTTTTCTGAAATCTTTGTTCATTGAAAGACCCAAAGCAAGAACCGTCCAAGAAAAATGGATACAAATTGGTCTCAGCAAGAGGCATAGATTCTCATGAGCCCCCGCATTCGCGGGAGCTCATGTGGATCTATGTCTTTTGCAGCTGGATCGTGTTCACAATTTCTCGGGTGTGAAAGGCAACTGATCACTATTTTTCTTTGTACAAAAAGATGCATGTACATACATGTATGTGCTTTTAATATCAGTGTTGTAGATTTAGCGACGCCAAGTATGTAAAGTGACGATTTTTACTCTGTCCAGACTTTCCCTTCTTCCTTCGCTCAAACTTTCTCTCAAAATACCTGCTGATATAATCTAGGAACTGGCAAATTCCTAACTAGTGAATTCTGCTTTATCTGAAACACATTTGGAAATAGTCAAAGATGTCAGATCTGCTTCAACGGCGTCCTAAAAATCACCAAAGCGGTGGACAGACGCTAAAAGTAAAAGCGACGCTCATCCCCAATCCCTTGCATGCAATTTCCTGACACCCTTTCACGCCGGAAAGGGGTGAGTCAAGAGTGATGGAAGCATTATACCCGGGGTGCACACGCACACACATACACACTGCCCCGACCCTCGCTATTTCACCCGGACAGCCACCTGTTCACTTTCCAATCCAGTCACAATCGCAATCCCCGACGGTCATCTCGCTATGAAAAGCAAGGGTAAATCAGGTTAATAATTCACTACAAGAGCCATAGATTCTCATGAGCCCCTGCTGCTATCGCAGGGGCTCATGAGAGTCTATGACTCTTGCAGATGAAAGTTTATAGCGAGGCTGTTCAGAGAGACAAAGGCTTGCGTTCGGAGGGAGGTCATGCACCTTTACACTTCTGTCCCCGTCACAGTGGAAGTGAGTCTGATGCCGATGCACTTCTGGTCAGATGGCTGCGCTGGAGTTCAAAGCCATTTCCGCAACCGTGAAAGCAATCATATTAAATGAAAGTTGGCACTTTAAGCAGAGAACAGGTCACGCGCATAAATTATGACAAGAGCAAATTGTAAGAGACATTTGGAAGAACTACCAATAAACTGTCCCTTTAAGCGAAGCGGAATATGAACATTCATGATTAAAAATTTCCGTGGCTGCAAAAATATTTCAGCTAGGAATAAAAGAGAAAATACCTTGATCTATCAAGTAACCAGATTTCTTTAGTCTTATTTTAACGCATTGAGCCGAGCGGTCAACACTAGTTGTCCTCTGAAGACTCAACATTGGAGTTCAGGCGACTAATCGAAAAGAATAGTTTCAGGGTATGACACATCAGGACAGAATAGAACAAAACCTGTTTTAGCTCAGCGACCACCCTGCTGAAAGATCATTTATGTGTCTGTAGTCAGCTAAATGATGGTCCTTAACACATTCTGCCCCAGGACCGAAATCACCCAATTTTGAAGTTGCCCTCTAAAGGACTGAATTCCAATTCTAGAGACAGATCGAGCATTATAGCTCAAGGGTGGTGCCAGAATAGTTTGTCGCCTATGGGCGCCATGTTATTCTGGCATCACCCTTGAACTATCATGCTCGATCCATGTCTTGCTGTGGTTTGTCTGGGCTGAATGAGTAAATGATAGGTAGTAGTTTTACCCTGTTGAGAGAGCACATCAGTAAAGACCACTTTGTCTTGGACCTTTGACGATGCATTTACAACGATTTCAAAAACACAGTCTACGTTTACTGGCATCAGTTGAAGGCGTTAACAGGATCAAAGTGTTCATGATCAGCACACAAGGAAACTATCTGCTTTGCGTTGACCTGCAACATGTGGTTGCGCAATGCCCATACTGATATTCAACCATTATTTATACCGAAGTCCGCTCGCCAACCGAAAATGCATTCAGTCATGTGTCTGACCTATCGTATCCATAATCTCGTCTGAACGTTTGAATGCACCAGCTGAAATCTGACACCACGCATTCCGTCCGCGAAAACGGTTGCCGTAATTGATGCCAAACTATTTCGAGAAGAGAGCCCATGCCAAATGGTGATTATCTGCCCGGCCTGTCACCCTATTCTATATATACCTCAAGAACTATTCATGCTAGCTAGAGACATGCCCGTTTCGGAGGATGGTGTTATAAATGATGTCTGGACGCACAATCGCAATCAGTGATCAAGCGAGGCGTCTGATCAAGTTTTAACTATGTATCAGCTTGTATTCGATTTACTGGATTCTTATGCATTCGGTTAAGATTAACTAATTCAAGAGGTGCCGCGTCCGGATACACGGTTGATGCCGCGTATCCTGACGCGGCACGTCTCGAATGAGTTAAATCTTTAGCTGGACATTTATTGTACATTCGGTTACAGGCACACGCACACGGGCTGTGTGTGGTAGAAGTGATTTCCAAGCGTGTCAAATGCAAAGAATAACTGACCGAAGAAAGTTTAGAAAAGACAGTTACGTGTACAAACTAAATTCTATGCGTGTTTCTTTATTCGTTTGGTTATTCTCTGTGTGTGCTAGTCTGTGATTTGGCACATTGCTGCTTTAAGCCGAAAGATTCGAATCACAGCCTGCCCGAAACTAGACCTCAAGGTTTTTGACAGCTCAAAAAACTGTGTTGTAACTGTCATTTCTAAGCGTATTTCTTTCTTCGTTCGGATATTCTCCGCGTGTGCTAGTCTGTGATTTTGGACTCTACGGCTTTAGACCGAAAGATTCGAGTCACAGACTACTACGCGAAAATGGACCTCAAGGTAATTATGCGCAAAAACTAAAACGAATTGACCTCAGCATTGTGACGGAGTGTTATTTGGGGACTTTCCGGTTTTGGCTCGTAAGGTACAAACTTTCAGGCCAGCACAGGTCACCTTTAACCCCTTAACTGCCAGGGCAGGAGACATAAGCCCTCATGTTCCCCGCAGTCGCGGGGGTTCATGAGGGTTTATGTCTCTTGTTAGTCATATGTTCTTTCTAGCCCATTTAGTCCCATTGACATGTGTGTTCTTCACTCGAATGTTGGTAAACGTGGTCGTTTCAGACGCGCAGTTCGAGATCACTAGCATCGGAGGGGTTAACTGAACATTGTGACAAACATCATTATGGCGGTTAGTGCACCGCACTATCGTGGCAAATAACTGTTTAACGTCATGTGCTGGCCTGGTCCGTGATTTTCTACCTTACGGCTCTGGGTCGTGAGGTCTCAGTATAGACAAGCTCACAGCTTAGAGCCGAAGGTCCAAAATCATAGACCAGCACACATTGGCTATAACTGAGGTTCGTCCGTCCGTCTTCAACATCGGCAGGATGACATAGCACAACAGTTACAGAAAAGAGCTTGAATGGGATGAATGTATTCGTATTACTATTAGTCTTTAAGAAAACACGGCGTGTCTCGTCTGCTGATTGGCCGTCATTTGTGTTGTTGCGCCATCTGGCGCCGTGGGTTATCTGCGAAAGGGAGGGCAATCTCGCGGCGCAAACATGGCGACAGGCGCAGCGCATGCGCAAACACTGTGTCACCCCGCACGCGCCTTGCCCCCCTCGGCTCCCCTTCTCGTCAAACCACCCGAAGGGACACTTGTCTTGTCGCGTGCGTGTCTGAAACAAATTGTAACCCCTTGAGTCGGAGTTAACCCTTTCACTGCCGATACAACTTCAAGAGGCACAGATCCTCATGAGCTCCCGCGACTGCGGGGGCTCATGAGGATATATGCCTCTTGCTGAGACCACTTTGTGTCCATGTTCTTTCTGGTGTTTCCCTGAACACATAATATATAAGAAACAAAATGTACGTCCGTTGACAGGAAGGGGTTAATGTGGACCCTCGTATGTCAATATAGACCCTGACGTTTGCTTTTCGGACTGCGGGCCTAATAGTACGTGTAAGCTAGCAATTCTAGTGATACATAAAGTGTCGGTCGAGGTTTACATTTTTAAAGCCGTAGCGTGCAAAGCCACGGCCCACTCCATAAATATGAGTATGAGACCAAGCTGTCGCTGCACTGTCACGGTTACAAAAAACAGTAATACCCAATTAACCCCTTCACTGCCAAGAAAAACAGAACACTATCCGACTGCAAGAGACATACATCCTCATGAGCCCCTGCAGTCGCGGGGGCTCATGAGGATGTATGGCTCTTGCTAAGACCAGTGTGTATCCCTATTGCTTGGAGGGTTGTGGCTTTAGGTCGCTGAAAGAACACATGTCTCAGAAACAAAATGTACGTACTAAGGCAGGGAAGGGATTACAAAGATTTTCAATATCAAAATGCTCATTGGCAATTACTTCAATAAGACATTATGTTCTTACAATCAGACCAAAGGCAAGAGGAATAAAACCATTAAAAATGCACCCCCACCCACACCCCAGGGTCGGATTAGTTACCTTCCGTGGTAGTGGTAGTGTTGGAAGGGGGTGGGGGGTGGGGTGGGGTGGGGGAGGGAGCTCAAACGTTTTGTTTGGGACATTTCACCTGAGACAGAAGGCACCCGGAAGCCAGACATTGAATTCCAATGGTCAATAAATATTCAAACAGAGGGGATGCGTCCACTTTCCAAGGGGGGTGGGGGGGGGGAAGGTGTGTGTATTCTTGGGCCGGGGGGGGGGGGGAGGGGGCTGGTGGAAACCTCCCCCCGCCCCTCCCCTCCCCAAGGTCCACGCGCACGCACACACATCCCGCCCCCGTCGTAGCCTGTTCGGCGATAAACCCTGTACTTAAACAACCCTTCAGCTTATGACACGTGCCCATACTCAGTCCCCATTATTTTAATACATACTTTGAATCAGTCGGCTCCAGTCACCGAAAACTTTAGTCCATAAGCTAGGAAGGACTACCGTGCACTCCCCCCAGTACTCAATAAGATGGGTTTCAAAGTGTTCCTTAGTATGTCCTGAGATGTTTAAGCCATGTTCCCCGAAAATCCTTAGGAACACACCAGAGATATAGCCGATGGCGCAAGGGTACCCCCATTCACGCTCTTCGCAGGTGCTAAAATGAGGTTGAGAAACATTTTCCTCTAAATAAATCAGAATTCATTCCAGAAACCCAAATCAGGCAATATTATGTCAAGGCACACCTTCTGCATCCTCTGCAAAAAACAGAATGAAAAAATATTGAATCTCTGGCTCACAGTGAAGGTATTTGTGTACCCAGTAAACGACCATTTCCCGCGAAATCGCAAAAAAGACAAAAATAATGTGTCAGATGCCTTCAGACATTTTCTATAGCACCGACAGTCCATTTTCAGGTTTACATCATTAAAACAGGATGTCACAATTATTATAAACTTGACTAGGTGATGCTGTGATTACTGTGAGTGCCACAGTGGTTGATTTTGTATCCCTACCCCCAAGTTGTAAAAATACACAAAATTAATTAGAAAAAATTGCTTAAGTTATTCCATTTTATTTTGACCTCTCTTTAACTATTAAGTTTCAATAATGTGAGCATAAAGTGCAAGAAAATAAGGAAAGTCGGCATCCTTTACGGTATGTTCATGGTGAATGATAGCTTTTTCCCATTTAAAATTGCCGAATTGGGAAACGTACGTTGTTTCTGATGCCCTCAGAAATTTTGTATACAACTGATAGGTCCTTTTTAGGTTTTATTGTTTAGGAAAGAGTACCACAGTTACTCCCAACCTGATTTTATGATGCTGTGATGCATTTAGGGGCCACAGTGGCTGAATCTGCTGCCCTACCCCCATTTTACCTGTACGCAAAGGAACGAAAAATGATCATAACAATTGCTCCTCTGATTAAATATGTTTGTTGCCAGTTTTCTTAACAAAATATGCATATTGATCATAAACATTTGTGATCATTTCATTAATTTCAATGTGACCCATCAATTTAATTGTAATTCTTTTTATTTAAGGCATGCTTAACAGGGGCTGCCGCTGAAGCTTCTATCGTCTGCACATTCAGCACTCTTGTCAAACTCGGGGAAGGTGTACCTCAAGGAGATGTTGTGTCTGATGCTGTTTTTGGTCTACATTAATGACATCAGTACAACAGTACCAAGGTTCGTCTCGAACATCCTCCATGCGGATGACTTTGCAGTGTGGAGCGCAGCAGAACATAAAGAAATAGCATCCTCCAGAATCCAGGATGCTGCAAATAGAGTCAGCAGCTGGACTGAAAGAGGCCACTCAAACTGAGCTAGACCATCTCTTTCAATCAGACGGAAGAGGTCACCTCAAAACTGGAGACCTTCGAGTACCAAAGACAGACAGGCCAACTTTACTGGCAACAAATAAATTACTGGATTCACGTGGAGGCCTCACATTGAATCCATGGAAGCTAGAGCTGCAAAAATTTTAAAAAGTCTCCGATGAAGAAACTGGTGGGGACCACATTGGCGCAAATTACAGCATCCTGGCACAAGCAAACACCTGCTCGGTCAGACCAGTTGTGCGGTACCAAGATACATCGACAACATGAAACACTGCCTGCAAAACCCAAAAAGCCAGGCTTGACGAGATGCAGAACATGGGTCATTCTCATGATGCAGTGACATTCTTAGAGCCATCTGGAGCACCCCAATTTAGGAAATAGAGGACATTGGAGCCACTGGAATGCAGAACAGCACACACGATGAAGAAACTTACTAAACACCGACAGCATGGGAGACTACAGGAGCAGACCAAGAACCGTCAGAAATGTCCAAATCTGAACCGCCCAAATCTGAACCGCCAACTGAAGGTCCTGCAAAGGGCTAACACTGACGTCCTGGAACCAAGCCCAAAGATGTGTGAACAGCTCCCTTCAGATACCTGGACATCTCGAAAGAGCCTTCAAGACAACATAAACAATGTTCCAGAACTCTTTGTCAAAGGTCGCGGCACTGCACAAAGCCATCTTGCTGGAGGTTGTGCACAAGCGCTACCCTCACAGCAGCTGTGATACCACACAAAATGCCGTGCGGAATGAAGGAAGTGGCGTGTACATCTGTTGTGCAGACCGCACTACTACCTCCCTCGCCTTACCAACTGGTGGCAGCAGCTCCAACTATCGTACAGATCTGCAGGTGCTCAACACAGCAGCAGAGCACTAGCTAGGGAAAGGCAGCAGCTTGATCCACTGATCTCACCAGGAAGCTTCAAGATAGACTGGATGCCCTGTCCACAAAATAGTGCTGCAGTGGATTCCAATGCATTCTGGACTAGCTGGGAATGGAGACACTACAACAACAAAGTGATTGGCAAGCAGAATGGCGGCTGCAGCCCGTGGGCAGATGACATCAGCAAGCTGAACAGGGAGAGCCAGGCCACCATCTTTCATCTACGCACTGATTAGTCTGGACTGGGTCCATACAGAAAAGCAGGAACGTTTCACAAACCCAAAATGAAGCCTGAAGGTTTACACACTTTAATCAGATCACTCTGTATCAGCAATTATTTAAAGCTTCCGTGCCTAATGCAAATAAAAGAACGCTTAGCGAATGGCGGACTTAGGTAGAAGCATAAACAACCAATCAGAATGTTCGGCAGAAAGGCCATGCAGTCACTTTATTATCAGAGCTAAATATAAATCACTTGCAACAAGCGTCAGCATGATCGTTTGCAATGAAATAGTTACAAATTGGGGGAGAAAAAAAAAAGAAGTAGACAAAAGTCTGCCAGCACGTTGTAATTTTTTTACAAACTTTCACAGACTTTAAGGAAAAGGACTGAAATTGACAGACTTTCCAGGGCCATGAAAAAGTCTTGTCATTTTTTAACAACTTTCACAAATGTTCACAGACCGTAAGGACCCTGCTGGACTCACCTCGTGAGAATGGGTCATGCGGAAACAGCCCTATGCGAATTTGGCGTAGAAAATCAGTCTCCTTAGCACATTCTCCAAACATGTCCATACACAGAGAAGCGGTCTGCTGGCAGTTCTGACCAGAAGACACGCCCCTATACACCAAACTCTGAAAACATGCTGCCTAGCTCTTGACAGCTCACTTATTGGCAGCCAGAACAATATAAGATTTAAAGACGGCCATAAAAAATTGAACGTTGCAGAAGGTGGAATTGGAGATCTCGTGGTCGACATGTGGAAACTAAGTATTTTTGATAACATTGTTTTGGCTATTAGGAACCATGAAACTTTATTACGCATTCATATTTACACATTTCTAGATGAAAATAAATCAAAGGAAAAGGGGAGACTTACTAGACCCGCCTTACGCTAGGTAAAATATCACCTAAAAGACCAGCCAGTTAAAAATAGTTACAATTAAATTGGTGGGTTACATTGAAATTAATAAAATGATCACAACTTTGTATGCTCAATATGCATACTTAAAAAAAAAACTGGCAACAAAAAAATATTTAAACAGAGGAGTATGACGTAAGCAATTTTTATGATTATTTTGCGTTACTTTGCGTACTGGTAAAATGGGGGTAGGGCAGCAGATTCAGCCACTGTGGCCCCTAAATGCATCATAGCATCACAAAATCAGGTTGGGAGTAACTGTGGTACTCTATCCTAACCAATAAAACCTAACAAAGACCTATCGGTTGTATAAACAATTTCTGAGGGCACCGGAAACAACGTACGTTTCCCAATTCGGCAATTTTAAATGGGAAAAAGTTATCATTCACCACGAATGTACCGTAAAGGATGCTGACTTTCCTTATTTTCTTGCACTTTATGCTCACATTATTGAAACTTAATAGGTAAAGAGAGGTCAAAATAAAATGGAATAACTTAAGCAATTTTTTTCTAATTAATGTTGTGTATTTTTACAACTTGGGGGTAGGGATACAAAATCAACCACTGTGGCACTCACAGTGATCACAGCATCACCTAGTCAAGTTTATAATAATTGTGACATCCTGTTTTAATGATGTAAACCTGAAACTGGACAGTCAGTGCTATAGAAAATGTCTGAAGGCATCTGACACATTATTTTTGTCTTTTTTTGCGATTTTGCGGAAGTGGTCGTTTACTGGGTGCACAAATACCTTCACTGTGAGCCAGAGATTCAATATTTTTTCATTCTGTTTTTTGCAGAGGATGCAGAAGGTGTGCCTTGACATAATATTGCCTGATTTGGGCTTCTGGAATAAATTCCGATTTATTTAGAGGAAAGTGTTTCTCAACCTCATTTTAGCACCTGCGAAGAGCATGAATGGGGGTACCCTTGCGCCATCGGCTATATCTCTGGTGTGTTCCTAAGGATTTTCGGGGAACATGGCTTAAACATCTCAGGACATACTAAGGAACACTTTGAAACCCAACGGTAGACTTTCCTAGCTTGTGTACTACTTCTTCAGAGGCCTGAATGTGTTTGTTCCTGCTTGCCAGCACTTCGGAACACTTCGATCCATAAACTTAGAAACACTCAGACTAAAACCGCGAATGACGTCCTTTTAAAACATGATGTAAATGGAGCCTGTTCCGTTCAGCAAGAGGCATAGATTCTCATGAGCCCCTGCATCCGCAAGGGCTCATGAGAATCTATGACTCTTGCAGATGGATGGTGGTTGCTGGGGGGACACTTATGGTTTGTTGACATCGAGATGGGTTAGCCTCGCCATAGTAAATAGGGTGTTTGCCAATAGATTTGCCAGCGTGTAAATCCACGACGGCTGCGCAAGGGGCTTAAATCCTCAAGTACACAAACCAGGGGAAATAAAAAAAAAAAATTATTACACTCCCTCCTACATGATCTGGTGATTATTTTATAGTTATAAAAATACATTTAAGTAACAGGAAATATGCAGACAGTTAAAAAAAAAAAAGAAAAGAAGATTAGCACAGAACAGTGCAGCTTTTGGCACACGAGTGCAACTGCTAGTGTCCGTAATGTCCGTAATACTGAACCTTACGAACTAGAGCTGTAAGGTCTAAATCAAACGAAATCACACAAATTGTAACTGAACTTTTATTTAACCCTTACATCGTTTTCATCAATATTCACGATGCAAGACAGGCTTCAAAAATTATGATTAAATACTTCTAAACATGCAGCTAAATTTCCAGCTAATGTTTAACTCATTCTACCCCAACACCGAAATCCCCAAATTTTGCCGTTGTCCTCTGAAGACTGCATTGCAGTGCAGGACACAGATCGACCCTGATAGTTCAAGGGTGATGCCAGAATAGCTTTGCGCCCATAGGCGCCAAGCTATTCTGGCATCACCCTTGAACTATCATGGTCAATGCTTATCTTGTGTGTCAGGGGTAGAATGGGTTAACCCATTCAAAGCCACTTGACGCACACTGTGTTTCGGCAATCTTCATTAATTCAACACCGAAAAAAAACTAGCAGTCCAAGGAACATGGATTTAAAGCGGTTACAGCAAGAGTCATATATCCTCATGAGCCCACGCAATTGCTAGAGCTCATGAGGATCTATGTCCTTTGCAGTTGGGTGCTGTTTAAGTTTTCTCGGCACTGAAAGGGTTAAAAGCGAAAAACCCTAGCTGTCCCAGAAATATGAATTCAAAGTGGTGTCAGCAAGAGGCATAGATCCTCATGAGCCCCCGCAACTGCGGGGGGCCCATGAAGATCTATACCTCTTGCAGTTGTGTTGTGTTCAACTTTTCTCGGCCATGACAGGGTTGAAGGAATGGACTTTTCTCATTTATAGGTAGCTGCATCTCCACGTCAGCGAATCTTTGAATCACACGGTGAACCACTATCCAAGTCAGTAGTGTTCCCAGACGAAATGAACATAACAGCTAAAGGCTAACGTCTAACGTCTTGAGCTGTCAGCTGGTCCTGGGGGTGAAAGAGTAAAATTTGTGACACCAGCCATCGTGTACCAGTAACGGAAGACGTGTGGAAGCGGCGGGGGCGCATGAGGCTCTATGCCCTTTTGCAGTAGGATCGGGGTGTGCAGTGGTACGGCACGCGATGAAATAATTAGTAGGCCTGTCCTGTCTCGAAGACGGATTGGTGGAGAGTATGTATCGCTCACACTGGTCGTCTCGCTCGATTCGCTACCGCTTATCAGCGGTAACGAATCGAGAGAGACAGCCAGTGTGCTGTGCTAGAAAGAAAACTCCTATCTGAGAAACACAGGCGTAAATGGATACATACATGTGAAGTTCTTGGATGACTTAGATGCCGAAAACGATGGGACACCTCGGCGAGGCGTCACCTTTAACGCATTCGCCACGTGCCGCATCCAGACACGCGGCATAAAGCCGCGTGTCCGGATGCAGCACGTCACGAATGTGTTAAAGACATAGATCCCAATGAACCCAATACAAGGAAACAGACGTTTTATTCCGCAAAAAGAAGTAGGTCAAACATATCACGTACTTTCAGTAGATTCATCCAGTTCTACCTGAAAGAGGTGTATATTCTCTTGAGCTCCCAGTGAGGTCTTTTTGCTGAACGGGAGGTGAATGTACGGCGTATATCTGCTGTACGTGTGGCAGCCCAGGTTTATGGGGGTCGCTGGCATAGGAGGTAGAAAGAAGTTAATGGCTGTAAAACTAGTGTAGGAACAAGAGGGCCCATCCATTTTGCTGTCAAACGATTGTGTTGTGATGTCGGTAATTGTGTGTTTTGTGAGCCAAATGTTTCATCTCTCTCTCTCTCTCTCTCTCTCTCTCTCTCTCTCTCTCTCTCTCTCTCTCTCTCTCTCTCTCTCTCTCTCTCTCTCTCTCTCTCTCTCTCTCTCTCTCTCTCTCTTATTAGTACCTTATTAGTACAGCACAATCAGCTTTTCGGCCCAAACATTCGTGTCAGACTGCCTTAACTCTCATAACCCACAAATGGCTTACTGCCATAAATGAGTCCAAACTTTCAGGTGTAGTATTTCTAGATCTTAAAAAAGCCTTCGATCTCATTAACCACTCAATCTTACTAAAGAAGTTACCTTTATATCACATTGACTCAAATGCAGTCGCTTTTCTCTCGTCCTATCTCTTAGACAGAACGCAGAAAGTGTTCTTGAATGGTAAATACTCAGCGAAAGGACTGGTGACCCATGGTGTTCCTCAGGGATCCACCCTAGGACCGTTATTATTCAACATCTTTATAAATGACCTTCCACTGTCAATATCACACCCCGACACAAACTGTGAACTATTTGCTGACGATACATCATTACATGTATCTGATAAAAATGTTTCAACCGTGAGCGCTGTCCTCCAACATAGTCTAGATGAAGTGTCAACTTGGTGTGAAGAAAATCATATAATTATTAGTATTCCTAAAACGAAAAGTATGTTGGTGACAACACGCCAAAAGCATCAACGTGGTTTGCAACCCCTTGAGCTGTCCCTTCACTCTCAGCCCATAGAGCAAGTGTCAAAACATCGTTTGTTAGGAGTGACAGTCGACGAACAGATCAGCTGGGAGCCGCACATAGAAACTGCCTGTAAAACTATTTCAAAGAATCTATTTTTATTATCCAAATTAAGTCGTATAGTTGACATTGATGCTCGAAAACTATTCTTTAACGCACACACCAAGACACATTGTAATTATGCTTCCAATATCTGGGACGGCTGTGGAGACATTCATTTGAAAAAAATTAATTCCCTTTACCGGCGAGGTATTAAGCTTATTCTTCCTGGTTCGTCCCCTACTGATGAAAGACTGAAGGCCCTTAATATTCTACCACTCAGTAAACAATTGGAACTTAATAGATGCTTGCTTGTGCAAAAAATTCTAAACAATGCCGCCCCTCTCTATCTCCGTGAGCTGTTTTCCCACACGAATAGAGAGAACACGAGGAACAGCTTACTCCATCTCCCAAAACCGAGAATCGACATCTTCAAATCTAGCATATCATTTTCCGGTGCTAAGTCATGGAATAACTTGCCCTCGCATTTAAAGTCTATTTCAAAGTTATCTATCTTCAGAGCTCGCGTCCATAAATATTTGCTGTCGATGTGAATGTCCCTCGCGCTGGGACCATACGGCGTTGAGGCGCGTCCCCTGGGTGGTGGATAGGGGGTCCCTCGTGAGAGGGGTGCACCGAATGAAATAAGGTGCCGTGAACCAACATGGTCTAAGGGAAGGTGACCCCGACAGAAAACCCCTGGTCCTCCTAGTAAGGGGGTTGGGCGTGGGGGTAGCTTCCCCACCCTGCAAAAAAGGAAATAGCTACAAAAACGCCGACGAAAAGACTAACAGTAATTCCTTTCCTGGAGGAGGAAGGTTCTTCTACTAGAAGACTTATGACGTCCTGTGGTGAAAGCCGGAAGTCTTCGGAAGCCACAGGACCGAGCCGCCTCTCTCTATCCAGGGATACAACCATGGGCACATGGAACGTCAAGACCATGTACCAGAGCGGCAAGGCCGCCCAGATAGCAGCGGAAATGCAAAAGTACAACCTTTCCCTGCTAGGTATCACTAGGCAGGCATTGTCATGGAACCCCCAGGGAAAGAGGAAAAGAGGTAGGCCGAGAAACTCCTGGCGTCGAGACCTCCAAGCAGACATCAAGAGACTGGGAACCACCTGGAGTAGAATCGAAGGAGAAGCACAGGACAGGAGTTGCTGGAGGTCTCTCGTCGACGGCCTATACCCGGGTAGGGGTGACAGGCGTAAGTAAGTAAATGTGAATGTCCTATTTTTCTGTTTAATATGTTGCTCCAGCACAGCAGATTGCTGCAGATTATGTAATAGTTTGACTGTATTAACATGTCAGGCTCATACACGTACATATATTGTTTTAATTTTTTTTGTATTTTATTTTTTATTTTTTATTTTTTTTTCTTTTTGATGGTGGGGGTGGGGGGTGGGGTGGGTGGGGGGGTATGGGTACTTATATATATTTTATCTTTTGCTGTATCGTCTTATGTATTTTTATATGTGTAGAGTAGCAGGACAGTTTGGAAGATAGGCATTGCTATGCCTAAAACTTTTTATCCTGAATAAAAACGTTTCATCATCATCATCATCATCTCTGTCTCTGTCTCTGTCTCTGTCTCTCTCTCTCTCTCTCTCTCTCTCTCTCTCTCTCTCTCTCTCTCTCTCTCTCTCTCTCTCTCTCTCTCTCTCTCTCTCTCTCTCTTCGCTTCTTCAAAAGTTCAGGCCACGCGCCGGAAATTAGGACACGCGTGATAGCCATTTCGACATTCTTTGATAAAGTCCCACTGTGCGCGTTTTGTGGACCAATTATTGACAGTAATTTCCGATCTGCTATTACCATTTCCCGATTTAAATATATTTTTTTCACTTAGCGATTTTTTAAAATATTATAGTTTTACCATTTTCTTAGACTTTAAATTTGTTTGTTTTTCTTTCTTCTTATTTTTAAGTCGTCAAATTAGCTTTGTGTATTATGAACTTTGTCGCAGGTGAACGTGCATAGTTCCTTGACAAGTCATTTTTTATTTGTTCTCTTTTATAGTTGCTGACTTTGTTATTTTTTGTTGACATAACCAAGCAAGAAAACCGTAAACATTCTGCTGAACTTAGACTAAGCGCGTGATAAACATTGTGTTTCTTTGCCGTGTATTTTTTTTTTATTGAGCTTATTTAAAGCATTCTATATAGATATTGATATTAGTTGATTTTTATTTTTTATTTTGTTGGATTATTTTTTGTGACCATATTAATTTTGTATTATATTTTTCGCTACATTTGTGTTTTTATCGACATGCAAAATCGTAATCTAAATACTGTTCCGAAACGAACAGACGAACTGAGAATTGGCCATCTTAACATATACCATCTAGTTAACAAGGTGCCCGATTTATCCGTGTTCCTAAACACGCCATTACATTTTCATATTTTTGGTGTGTCCGAGTCGAGGCTTAAAAGTTCAATAAGGGATAACTCCATTTCTGTCCCAAATTTCTCAGTACTCCGCAGAGATGCCTCAATCCCACAACACACTGGACTAGCTGTATATATACATAATTCAATACTTGGTAACGTCAAACGGCGACAAGACTTAGAGTCAGCTCAAGTGGAAAGCTTGTGGGTAGAAGTGAAGACATCTAAATCACCCCCCGTCCTCATTGGCTTTATTTATAGAAATCCCGCAGCCAGCTGGGACTGGTATGATGACTTCGTAGCAATGATGGATAGCGTAAATCAAAATAAAGCTGACGTTGTTCTTTTGGGCGATTTTAATATTGATCTTTCTAAATCTAAAGGGTCCAATGCTGCATGGGCGTCAACAACAGCACTATTTGGTTTAGAACAGTTAATTAAAACCCCCACTAGAACCACATGTACATCTTCAACCCTGATTGATCATATTTATGTGACAAATGATGATAAAATATCAAATGTACATGTTCCCTCCTTAGCTGTCAGTGACCATAACCCAGTATGTTGCACAGTCTCCATGAAACTAGACAAAGAGAACAAAAAGAGACATAAAACAATTAAATATCGTTCTTTCAAAACATTTAATAACGGCGACTTTCTGCGGGATCTGCGCAATACTCCTTTCAGGGACGTGTATAACCACACTTCTCCTGACAGTGCCCTGTCGTACTGGATGGATCTATTCCTTGGAGTCCTAAATAAGCATGCGCCCATACGAGAAAAACGAGTTAAGCACTCTACCCTGCCACCCTGGTTAACAGTAGATGTCAAACAGGCCATGTCATTTAGAGACAAACTTAAGAAAGAAAAACAGTTTGATGAATATGAGAAACAACGAAATCGTGTTAAATACTTAGTGAAAGCGTCAAAAAAACTGTTCTTCCAGGAAATGATTAGGGACAAAAAAGATACAGCATCGGTGTGGAAAGCCCTGAACGTTATAACAAAGGATAAATCAGCCCCTGAAATACCATCCCATTTGTCAGCTGATATATTAAATAAGCACTTCCTATCGACAGCTGAAACACTTGCTCAGTCAGCTGCAAGTAGTAACACAGAGTACCAAGTTCCTAGTGTACTGGAAAAATACTGTGAGGCCAAAAATATGCTGCAGACATTCATCATTCCTGATATTACCGTCGCTGAAGTCGGCAAATTCATCTCTAGCATGCCGAACAAAAAGTCCACCGGGATGGATGGTATAGACAACAAAATTCTGAAAATGTCACTACCATATACGGTAGAGGCACTCACTTATATCTTTAACCTCTGTATAAAACACAGCACGTTTCCAACTATTTTCAAAGAGGCCAAGGTAATTCCAATCCCTAAATCAAAAGATCTTGAAGATGTCAATAACTACCGTCCTATCTCACTTTTGTCAGCCCTGTCAAAGCCCCTTGAAAAACACATACAAAAACACCTCCTCGATTTTCTAGGAAAGGGTAATTTCATAAATATTCATCAGTCCGGCTTTAGACCGAAACACTCATGTCAGTCAGCACTGGCACACATTGTAGACAGCTGGCTGGAATCAATAAATAAAAACCTGATGTCTGGAGCTGTTTTCTTAGACCTACAAAAAGCATTTGATCTTGTCGACCATGACATTCTCTTAAAGAAGCTAGCAGCATACCATATAAGTGAAACTGCCATAGCATTTTTTAGATCATACCTAAAAGACAGAAAACAAAAGGTATATACTCATGGAAAATACTCTAAACAAGGACAAGTTAACTACGGTGTCCCCCAGGGGTCGATCTTGGGACCTCTTCTATTTATAATATTCATTAATGATTTGCCTTTGCATATTACTAACACTGATGTTAATTGCAACCTGTTTGCGGACGATACGAGCCTCCATGTTTCAGGTAAAAAAACAGCTGACATTACCATTAGCTTACAAAGTAGTCTCAGCGAGGTTTCCGACTGGTGTAGAGAGAATCATATGGTTCTTCATCCAGGAAAAACAAAGAGTATTTTAATCACTACACGACAAAAACACCAACGCCGACCACAGCCGTTACATTTACAACTGAACGCTAAACCGATAGAACAAGTCACAGAGCGTAAATTCTTGGGAATACACGTTGACGAACAATTATGTTGGGAGACGCATATAAATACAGTCTGTAAAACCATTGCTAAAAACACTTTCCTGTTGTCCCAGCTTAGACAAGTAACGGATACACATACTCGTAAACTGTTTTTTCATGCCCATATCAAGTCTCACGTTGATTATGTCTCCACAGTGTGGGACGGTTGTAGTGATGTTCACATGAACAGGTTAAACTCTCTATATAAAAGAGCTGTCAAAATGATAGATACGCGGCCCATTCCTACCACAGACAAATTTAGACATCTAAACATTCTCGGCCTACGTCAACAACTTAGTTTCAACAAATGCATCCTCATGCACAAGATATTAAATAACATGACACCGCAGTATCTAACCACCAAATTTGTGCCACAGCAAGAACGCGAACGGTCCTCAAGGAACAATACTTTACCCCTACCTCTGCCTAGAATTGACCTCTTTAAAACTAGTTTATCCTTTTCTGGACCGTTTGTATGGAACACTATTCCTGCACATTTGAAGACTATAGCCTCACTTGGAATCTTTAAAACGAAACTTTTCGATTACCTGATGAGCCAAACATAGCAACACTGGGCATTTAAACAAACCGTGTTGGTTAATGCTTTTATGTAATATAATTATGCATTTATCTATATTGTTGGTGTGTGTGTGTGTGTGTGTGTGTATGTGTGTGTATGTGTGTGTGTGTGTGTGTGTGTGTGTGTGTGGTATAAGATGAATGTTAAGTGTTATTATTTTGTGTCATTTTTTAAAATTTTTTTATTGTTGCATGAAATAATATGTGTAAATATAATTCTTTATTATTATTATTATCTTTTAATCTATTTTATCTTGTAGATGTTAGCAACGGCAAGTTTGTAAAATGACGATTTGTTTCTGTCAAAACTTTTTACCGTTGATAAATAAAGTTTCATCATCATCATCATCTCTCTCTCTCTATCTCTCTCTCTAACCTATTTTATGTTGTAGATGTTAGCAACAGCAAGTTTGTAAAATGACGATTTGTCTCTGTTAAAACGTTTTACCATTGATAAATAAAGTTTCATCATCATCATCATCCCTCCGTCTCTATCTATTTTTTTTTTTTTTGGGGGGGGGGGGAGGGTGCTGGGGGTGGGTGGGAGGGGGTGCGTAGGGGGTGTAGGGGTTGGTGTGTGTGTGTGTGTGTGTGTGTGTGTGTGTGTGTGTGTGTGTGTGTGTGTGTGTGTGTGTGTGGGGCTTCCCTTCGCAGTAGCACCTTTAAGTTTGAGGAACAATAGTGCTTGAATGTAGGCAGCAAGAGGTGCGGCTGGCTTCTCATTAGCCCCTGGTCAGTGCTGCCGGGCTCTTGAGAATCTACAACTCTCGGTCTTCTGTCCTAGTATGTAACCAGGGAAAACACCGCCTCCTGATTTTTCTTCTTCAATTTGTTTGAAATACCCACGTTTTGGAGTTATCATCTGAGGAATGCATTACAATTTAGGAGACAGATCGACCACGATAGTTCAAGAGTGGTGGCAGAATAAGCTATTCTGCCACCACCCTTCAACTACCACGGTCGAGCCATATCTTGCTGTGGTGTGTCGCGGGCAGAATGAGTTATAGAGTCATCGTACAACCGTGAACAGCTGAACACAGCTGAGAGGGTCATTGTAGCGTACACCTCATTAAAGTTTAGCTTAAGAGCTGTTCTTAATTAGACGAACTATTGATCGGCAAACCTAGATCGGAGAAGATCGGCGATCTTTTGGTTTGTTTCTTAATTGAGGTTAAACGAACCTAGGCGAACTTCAGCAAACCAGGTTTGCCATGATTCTCTTTCTTAAACTGAAGTGCTTGATTCGGCGTACTTACTGTCTGCGACTGAAGGTGTTCAAAATGGCTGCCGCTATGCCGCTTCGCGATTTGAACGATGTTTGCTTGTGTACTCCCGGCTTTGCAGTAGCGACTGACCCCACAAACAGCCTTGCGCCTCCCACAAATCAATAAAAGTAGGTCTTGTTCTTCGCACGAGTGAAATATCGCCGTCCGCCATATTTGTTTGTATCGGTGACTGTCTTCTTATCTCCAACGCAGAAGAGGGTAAATGTTTTGACCAATCAGAGAAAAGGTTCGCCTTTGTTTGCTCATCACGTAGAGCGAACCTTTTCCGACAGCGAACTATGGTTTGCCGAGGTTTGTGAACTACTTCGAACTAGGTTCGCCGTATCTTTAGGTCGTCCAATTAAGAACCAACCTGGTTCGTCCGAGATCGTGAACTGTAGTTCGTCAGAGTTCGCGAACTAAAGTTCGTTTAATTAAGAACATGCTGAAGCCTACCAAACTATTACAGACGTGACATAATTATGAGATAATTATGTAAAAGGTGGTTTTTGCATAAGGGTAATGTCACGTATTGACGGCATCTTTGTCAAAACAAAACAAAACAACAACAACCTCAACAATAAACAATCACAAAGATAAAAATGGTGCCCCTTGCGGATCATCATGGCATCTGGATACAAATTTCCACTCCAAAATCACGGAGCTGGACAAAGTCTATCACGTGTCACGGAAAGCAAAAATACACCAAGCACGTGTCACGGTTTCAACGCGTCCCCCCCCCCCCCCACCCCGCATCCCCTCCCACCTTTCTCAGAAGCCCAGATCGTGCAGTAAACCCCAGCAAACAAAGGTCCTCGGGACAGTGCGCGGGACCCACTGCGGCCGACGTCGGCCCAAGGACCTTTTGTTTACTGGGAAAGCCATTTATTTGACTGTGTTTTATAATGTCAGTGTCAAACACGTTGGCTGCATACTTTGCTAGACAGCAGACAATTCAATTATGCAACTACTAATGACACAGACAGACGCATAGTCCATGCGATCACAAATATAAGTATTATGTGCAGTCTAACAGTAATTTTAATTTTTTTTTTAAAAAGGCCACATCAAGGCAGACCCTAAAGAAATTTACCTTGGAGGTGTGCGTGGCAGTGCCAGCTGGTGCAGGCTGTGTTCCTACAGTCTTTCTATAATTCAACACACACACAAAAAAAAAAAAAAACAACACCCCAAGACGTCCCAGGAACATGGATTAAAAGTAGTGTCAGTAAGAGGCATAGATCCTCATGAACCCCCGCAGCTGCGGGGGTTTATGAAGATCTATACCTCTTGCTTGTTGGGTGGTGTTCAGATTTTCTCGGCACTTGACGGGTTACGAGGCAGTAGGACGTTTAAGCCCGGTGTACTATGTGTCAAAATGTGATTAGTACAATGTTTAGACTGTTCTGTGTGTTTTATCCTTGCATACACTCTATAAAAAAAAATGCAGGAATTATTTAATTTGAGAGAGAGAGTTTCACAGCTTTTCATCACACATAAAATTTACTCATAAGTATTCAATAGCCTAAAGGTCATTAAGCACATATTCAACACATAATATATACTTTTTTTCCATAAAATATAACTACGGTGCAATCAGCCTTATATTTTACAGTAGATATTCATATGCACTAAAGAATGCCGGTTAGCTGACACCTATCACCTAACTCAGAGGCGGATCAGTTACCTCGGGGGGAGGGGGGAGGGGTTCCATCTTGTTGTTTTCGACCTTCAACCTGACACAAAAGGCCCTCCCCCCCCCCCCCGGCGCTAGACCTTGCGGAAGGGCGGGGGGGGGGGGGGGGGGTGAGGGGGGGGGGGGGGTGAGGGGGACGGGGGAGCGGGGAAGGCGTGTGTCGGAAGACTCGCATGACTCACCAAAATATCAAACAACTAAACAAAGGGGGGAGGAGGAGGGGGATAGCGTGTGTGTGTGTGTGTGTGTGTGTGTGTGTGTGTGTGTGTGTGTGTGTGTGTGTGTGTGTGTGTGTGTGTGTGTGTGTGTGTGTGTGTGTGTGTGTGTGTGTGTGTGTGTGTGTGTCGGTATTCGCCATACATGGAGGAGGAGGCGGGAATGTTGGGGGTTTCCAAACCGAACTCAAAAAGTGACATTTAAAAAAAAATTAAAAGAATTTGGGGAACCCCTGGACCCCCCAGATGCGCCTCTGTAACTGCTGACCAGGACAACAAGTGGGCTATAATTCTTAAATTTCTTGTCATTACGAGAGAGAGAGAGAGAGAGAGAGAGAGAGAGAGAGAGAGAGAGAGAGAGAGAGAGAGAGAGAGAGAGAGAGAGAGAGAGAGAGAGAGAGAGAGAGAGACAGATAGAGAGAGTTGCCCAGATCCTTATCACACCACGCCATATAATATAGCGGTTGTTGATGAATGGCCGAGCTGGAGGCGGAACATTATCATATGCAAATGAGGCAGGTGCGCGAGCCGCCACTGTGGCGCGTGCCGCGGCGGTCATAGGCCGTGAATTTATTCGGCTTCTGATAAAAAAAATTTCAACCCCGAAAACTTAGCTCAGACCTGCAAGCAGCAGATAAATTGATCCGACCCTCACAAGCAAAAGGCATAGATTCTCATGAGCCCTGCGACAGCAGGGGCTTATGAGAATCTATGTCTTTTGCAGACGGAAGTGCCACCGAAGTTGCATAGCCCTGCACGTCAAGTGTGCCATTCAAGCACTTTTTTTTTTTTTTTTTTTAAAGGCAACAGTCTAGAAGCTTACTTTGTAAGGGCAGTGTCTCTACGCTGTCAAGTTTCAAGCTTCAAGTTCAGTTGATGACAGAAATAATCAGAGCTCAGACGGCCAGCAAGGCACTGACATTACAGTCAAGTGTATTGAATATTTAACACAATTTCAAATTCATACGTCAGACTCTCCCATGGAAATACTCCAAAAGAGGCTTTAAAACCCCTTCGCTGCCTCTGCACGTACATTTTTGTTTCTGAAATCTTTGTTCTTCTAACGACCAGAAGTTAAAACCGTCCAAAAACATGGATGCGAATTGGTCTCAGTAAGAGGCATCGATCCATGACGATCAATGCCTCTCGCAGTTGGATCTGTGTTCACGTTATCTCGGCAGTGAAGGGGTTAACTAGCAGGGTGTCTGTGATCAGGTCGTGTCTTTAACTCATTCGAGACTTGCTCGCATTCGGATACGCGGAGTAAAGTATGGAATGTGTTAAACATAATTATTACGCTTTCATCCGTAGCCTAGAACCTGCACTCCCTAACGTACTCATATCTACACTTAGCAAACGTAGAATGATTCTTGGGGAAGCTTACCTGTGCATAAGTTTATTTATTTATTTTTGTTGAGAAAGTAGCAAAACACGTGTTTCTTATGGATTATGATTATTTATGAATTTATTTCTTCGTTATTTATTTATTTTTGTTGAGAAAGTATTAAAACATGAATAAGCTTAGGTTGCGAGAGGCAGATGGACAGTTAACAGTGATAGCTGGAGGGTAAGACCAGAATAGTTTGGTATCTCCGCCCATTGTAGCAAGCCAAGTTCATAATTAGCCCCGAAATTTACAAAGCATTTTTGAAATGTCTTGCATCAAGATCTTTTTTGCCTTAGCTCGCTTTTTGACAATGCAAACAACAGTACAAGTCTCGTAAAACTTGTTTTGCGCGTCCGCAAGCAGGTGGTTTAATCTTTCGATGTCACTTTTGTGCAGGATTAGAGTTTGCTTCTGTTTCGTTGACACATACACGACAAAACGCCTGTTTTTGGACGTAAATTCCTAGTGAGCAGA
The DNA here is from genome assembly GCA_036245525.1 of Semisulcospira habei. Taxonomy (NCBI): domain Eukaryota; kingdom Metazoa; phylum Mollusca; class Gastropoda; family Semisulcospiridae; genus Semisulcospira; species Semisulcospira habei. The sequence continues at coordinate 145,326,325 of BTPG01000006.1, forward strand.
GGGTCATCAGGCAGACGGCGTCAGAACACATGCGAGCCGGAATACGCAAAACGCAAGAGGCACAGATCCTCATGAGCCCCCGCGACTGCGGGGGCTCATGAGGATCTACACCTCTTGCTGACGCCACTTTGCTGATGTCCCTTGGGCGGCTGAAGTTCTATAGCGTCGAATTAACAAGAAGATTTCAGGAACGCAATGTGCGACCATGCGGTGACAATGATAATGTTTTACAACAACCAATTTCTTTCATCTGTACGGAGGAAAATAAGCAGAAAAAGAAAAAAAAAAACTTTTATGGCATAGTGTCTTTTTATCCACCACCATTAACCCATTCAGCCCTGACGCACTACAGCAGGAGATGGGTCGAGGGTAGTGCCAGATTAGCTTGGCGCCTCTCGGCGCCAAGCTAATCTGGCACTGCCCTTGAATTATCATCGTCGATCGATCTCCTGCAACAGGTGCATAGTCGTTAGATGACGCTTCCAAAATTTGGGAAATACGTGCCCCGGGCTGAATGAGTTAAGGTGATTTCAAAGACGGGGCACCGAATAGGGTATGAACAAATTTTGACCCCAGCTGGATTCGAACCCGTCCGACCTTTTGGACTGAAGAAGGACGAACGTTCTACCACTCAGTCGCGCAGCACCCGAAGATAAGCAGCGAATCAAGGACTGAAATTTAAAATACCGTTACGTTTAATTCTGAAGACAAATTTCAGCAGCATAATGAACTTCTGCGGCAGTTTGGGCGTGCAGCAAATGCACACGCGTAATCGTACTTGTTTAATATGCGCAGCCTTTTAGCGGTCGCTCTATTTTATATTTTTAGCAAAGTATGCCTGATGCGGATAGCGTTGGGCGGAGTCATTGCCAAATTGCTTGATATTAACCCATTTAGCCTCGAGTCCCTAGAGCAGGAGATGGATTGAGCATGATAATTCAAGGGTAGTGCCAGATTAGCTTGGCGAGGCGCCTGAAGGCGCCAAGCTAATCTGGCACTACCCTTGAATTATCAAGCTCAATCCTTCTCCTGCACTGAACTGGTACATAGTCATTACTAGTAGACAACACCTCCAAAATTTGGAAAAAAGGGACCTTGTGGCTAAAAGGCTTAAGAGGACGTGTGCTGAACTAGATTCTCCCGTGTCTAAATAAACCATAGAAACACACAAAGGTGTATTCCGAATGATAAGGGTTAAGTTGCGCGAACATTTTTAGCCTGCTCAGCCCTGTCGCACTACAACAAGACACGGATCGACCATGACAGTTCAAGGGTGTTGCCAGAATACTGACAAGGCCGTTGAACTATATACATGGTCGATCAACTTCCTGTTCTATAAAAGATAGTCTTCAGGAGAGAGCTCCTAAATTTGGGAATTTCCGCCTTAGATGTCGTTAATTTTCCCGTTCTATATAAAGTCTTAACCTATTCAGTTCTGTCGCACTACAGAAAGACACGGATCGACCTTGATAGTTCAAGGGTGTTGCCAGAATACTGGCAACGCCTTTGAACTATCATAGTCGACATCTCTCGTCGATAGTCTTCAGGGAAAAGCTCCTAAATTTGGGAATCTCCGCTTTAGATGTCGTGGATTTATGTTAATATATCTTCGTGTTTATTTCAGGTGCAAGGTTACACTACTTGGGTGGTATGATTCCTCGCTTATTGTTACAAGGAAATAATTTTGACCTCTGTATCCTGTGATGTTCAAGGAAAAGGGTGTTGGAAGGGGATGGAGTGGGCGGGTGGGGTGAGGGTGGGGGTGTGGGTGGGGGTTGGGGGGCGCTGTTCGCCGTATACATGTATCTTGGAGGGGAGGAGGGGGAATGTGTGTTTGTGTGTGTGTGTGTGTGTATGTGTAAGTATGTGTGTTTGAGTGTGTGTGTGTGCTCGCGTTCGTATGTGTATGTGCGTGCGTGTGCGCGCGCGCGAGGGTGTTTTGTGTCCGTGATGTGTACGTGCGTGTTTTCTGTGGGGATTAATGGGATAGTTAACATAAGGGTCAAATATCAAATATCAGCTAAAACTTGCAAAAAAACTGACGAACAAACAATCTAGCGAAGGAAAGAAGGGAGAACGGAACGGCCGATCGAACACACACACACACACACACACACACACACACACACACACACACACATAGTTTTTTCTATCTCCTCTTCCCACTCTTCCTCCCCACCTTCCCCCCCCCCCCCACCCACACACCATTCCCCACCGCCTCCCCCCCCCCACACACACACACACTCACACACACAGACGCACGCAACACGTGTCAGCGACGAATGGTTGGGTATTTTGAAGCCTGATACTAACGTATGGGCAATGTTTTCAAACAGGATGGAGAGAAGGAGACTGTTTGACAGATGATCTACCTTATGCAACAGGATGTAACAGAGGAACTCTTATGCATAAAACCCAGCGACCTCCTCAGTCGGAGGGTGAACATGGAACAGATCAACGCTGGCAAGAGGCATAGCCATTCGCAGGAGTCCCTGCGGCCGCAGGGGCTCATAAGAATCTATGCCTCTTGGAAGTGGGACGGACGAAAAGGTGTGCAGCCGGAACAAGATAAGCTGTGACGCCGCAAGGTGTAGCATCAGGCGTCTTGACAGGTACTACCGCATGCAATGATCCTGGTATTGCTGTCCTCTTTTCGAGACATGAAGGTAGGCAGGCAGGCAGACAGACAGGCAGACAAACTGATACAGGCAGGCAGGCAAACAGACTGACGAACAACAGACCTTTAGATGAGGAACCCAACGAACAGACTGACAGACGGACAGAAGAGGCAGATCAGTTACCTAAAGAGGGGTGAATGTGTGTGTGTGTGTGTGTGTGTGTGTGTGTGTGTGTGTGTGTGAGGGGGGGGGGGGTAGCCTCGACAAGCGTGTCTAACGACCTCCTCCGCAGGGCCCAAATTTTCTCCAATCGTGGGGGTGGGGGAAGGGGGGGGAGGGGGGGGGGGGGTAAGGTGTGTTTGGGAGGGGGGGGGGGAGAGGGGGTAAGAAGGGTTCCGGGCTACCCCAGAAAGGACTTTGATATAGCATTTTAAAGAATTTTGGGCTGGGGCTGGGGGGTGGAGGCAGAACCCCTAGGATACCCCCCGCCCCCTTAGATCCGCACCACGACAGGCTGACCGTCAAACAACTGGGCTATTTTTTTTGTACTAGTGAAAGGTAGACGCGTCGAGCTACAATAGAAAAAAGAAAAAAAAGCAAGCTAAGCTTTCTTGGAATGAAATGCGAGCTATAAAAAGAAGAAACCTGAGCTATACCAGAAAAACGCACGACTTTGACCTGCGACTTGTTTGAAAGAAACCCATTATGAAGCGTCGCGTGCCTCATGTATTTATTTCACAGAAGTAGCTAATTGTGCATGTCCTTTGTCACTTTATCTGTCAAGATTTACTTAATACTTTCGAAACCGCGTATCCGGATGCGACACGCCCCAAATGAGTTAACGTTTATTGTGCGTTGTTTTTAAATGTCTTAGTCGGATCATGTTCCGTTGTAGGCCTTGGACGAGAGGCTCGAAGAGTGGGGGTGGGGGTGGGGTGGGGGATGGGGGGCTTGGGGGGAATGAAGGCTTTGCACATGTGAAGTAAAAACATCTTCGCGAATGTCACTTGACCTCTGGCGGAGTAAAGGGTTACGTTTTACGTTTGTGGTTGTGTTATTCTGTGAGAGCATGTGTGTATTAATCATGGGAAGGATCCGATGTTTATTTGAGCTGTTTTGGATACGAATCACGTACCTTTTTAGTAGGATTCATTCTCGTTCGCACGGAGAACGGAATTGACTTTGTTATGATACGCTAAGATTAGACCGGAAGTTTCTAGCAAAGTCGCACGGATAGTCGCGGTCGATTTTTGTGATGCATAGTTTCGCTGCGACTGAATAGATCAGAACGTTCGAGCGAAGTCTAGTGACCTCACATGTGAAGTCAAAGTGTCGGCAACATTTTGCAACACTGTATAAAAGGCTCTTAAAATAATAGTAGAACCTGGTAGATCATTTTAGTAAATTCTCTTTCAATAATATTAATAAGTTTTGGTTACGTTTTCCTTTCTGATTGTTTGTGCTGTGCGAATTTGCTGGATTACTCTGGAAAGTTATTTGTTACGATTGTGGTTGTGTTGTCCTGTGAGAGCATACATGTGTTAATCGTAGGAAATCTATCCGATATTTATTTAAGCTATCATGGTTATGATTCATGTACCTTTTTAAGTAACATTTTCTTTCGGTCGCGCAGAGCGGAATTCACTTCGTTATGATACGCTGAATTTAGTCCAGAATGTTCTAGAAAGGTCGCACTGTCTAGTGACCTCGTATGTGTGACGTTGGTAAATTGGCGACATTTAGCAACAAGTTGTTTACTGTGCGCGTGAAGCCGTCAGCCGTTTTCTTGTGTGTTATGAAGGATCGTGAATGTTCTCGAATTTTCCGACTAGTTTGTGAACTGCCTTCCATACTTTTGTGAGATGTCATTTTACCAAGGATTTGGAGCTGAAGTGAGCAGCCAAATTTATGTAGCCTATTGTAGTTTTCTAGAAAGTTCGTTTTTTAAAAATATTTTTGAGGTCCGGTTACGTAGATTATTTTGATTGGTTGCGTTGAATGATTTTCTTGGATTATTCTAGAAAGTGTCTTACTATATATCGTTGGTGCTAGGAGAGCGCGAATATACATTGTCTTGCATTGTCAGTTGTAGAGACACACAGTTTATCGTAGGTACGTGGCCCGTATAGGGTGTACATTGTGAGAGATACAGCGTAACGGTGTGGTGTACGTTTTAGAGAGACTTTGTGTCGGCAGTGTGGATATTTGTAGAAGAGACTTTGTATCAGTGTTGGTGCATTTGGAACTGCATTGTGTGGAGATCGCATCGCTGAATTAAAATATTGTTGGAACTGTTACTCCAGTATTGTCTACATCCTTAAGCCACGTGTGACGGATTGCAGTTGAATGAAGTTTATTTAAAAGAAACTTACGTGCATGCGTCTGGTGTGTTTATCATACTACGACTACAACTCCACCACGTAACATTATTATACTATAAAAGACCATGCTAGGAAGCGTGTGTGTACATTGTCAGTGACGGAGTTATGCAGTGTAACAGTGTATGAGAGACGCAGTGTGTAAAAAGTGTCGATGCATTGTAGAGAAGACAGTGTATCAGTGTTGGTGCATTTGTAGATGCATTGTGTGGAGATCGCATCGCTGCAATAAAATATTGTTGAAACTGTTACTCCTGAGTGGTCTACAACCTTGTGCCACGTGTGACGAGATGCAACTGAGTGAAGTTCTTTTTACAAGAACCCTACGTGCGTGCGTCTGGTGTCATATCATACTACGACTACGACTACCACGTAACACTCTGATGTCTCGAGCGTGTCTTATTGTAGTGACCTCCCTTAGCTATTTAGATCTAGAACGCGAACTATTAGCTCGTTAGATCTAGAACGCGACCTGCCGAAGACTCGTAGCTTCATAATACTCATAGTTGTGGGGTCCCAACCTAGGGGTCGACCCAACCTCGGTCAGAGTGACACAAAGTGCTCACAAATAGTAAGGAATACTAACTTTTCAGCTTCTTAAAAGTTCTTAAAATATAATAACAGTTATATCAGTCAGTAGCAATGCCACTTTCCTACAATTTCACACAAATTGGTGTGACATATAGTACTCATAAAAAGTAAAGGATGTCATAATTTCAGCTTGAATAACTGAAATTTTTAATCTTGTAGTTTTCATTAAAATAAAAAGGCCAGTAACAACATTTTCTGCAGAATCATTTTAGTATGTTTCAAATCTACGTTTTCTTGCGCATATTGCGTTATACCTCTCTGTCTCCACCACTATTAGCCTTATATCTGCAAACTGACTGCTGAGGTGTTTTACCCCATCGGGGAGCTGGGTGGCTCGGTGGTAGAGTGTTGGTTTCTCGACCAAAAGGTCCCGGGTTCGAATCCAGCTTGGGTCAAAATTTGTTCACACCCTATTTCGGTGCCCCGTCTTTGAAATCACCTTCGTAGTGGACAAAAGACGTTAAGCCCCAAACGTTTAACGTTTTTTTGTTTTACCCCATCCACTGGTTTATGATTGCTGGCCTTTTGACTGTCTTTTCACAGCTTGCTATTTTCTTTAACGGACGCAATAATGATGAATCAGAGGCACAAAACCGACCCCCTGTAACGCTGTGCCTCCCAATACGCAAAATTCCGATGGCGACGTCGGCCCGATGACCTTCTGCGCATTGGGCAATGGTTTTATGACTAGTGGCCTTCGAAGGTCAACAGACAGGTTAAACTCCGTGTGATATTGACTGCACATGCAACTTTCTTGTGCAAATTATTCATTTTGTGCGGCGAACACAACAGAACAGTGCCTTTTGACGGCCCCTCCTTTTCTCCACGCCCCTCACCCCTTCGACTGCCACTGTCGATACCATTCCACGAAAAAAAACCCGCCTAACTACGTGTCTTTCCCATCTAGCCACACGCAATTATGAAGAAGAAGAAGAAGAAGAAGAAGACGAAGAAGAAGAAGATATCAGCATTACTTACTTACTTACGCCTGTCACCCCTACCCGGGTATAGGCCGTCGACGAGAGACCTCCAGCAACTCCTGTCCTGTGCTTCTCCTTCGATTCTACTCCAGGTGGTTCCCAGTCTCTTGATGTCTGCTTGGAGGTCTCGACGCCAGGAGTTTCTCGGCCTACCTCTTTTCCTCTTTCCCTGGGGGTTCCATGACAATGCCTGCCTAGTGATACTGGAAGCTGGCTTTCTCAGACTGTGACCGATCCATCCCCATCTTCTTCGCCCAATTTCATTCTCTGCTGTTATCTGCTCTGTTCTCTCCCAGAGTCTGACGTTGCTGATCTTCTCTGGCCAGTGGATTTTCAAAATTCTTCTAAGGCAACTGTTCATGAAGGTCTGTACTCTGTTGACTGTGGTTTTTGTCAATCTCCATGTCTCTGCTCCATATAGGAGAACTGCTTTTACATTGGAGTTGAAAATCCGGACTTTGGTGTGTTGTGACAGCTCTCTGGAACTCCACACTTTTTTCAACTGGAGAAAGGCTGCTATGGCTTTACCGATTCGTGCTCTGACATCTGCATCAGTGCCGCCTTTTTTGTCTATGATGCTCCCGAGATAGGTGAAGGAATCCACCTCCTCCAACGGGGTGCCAGCAAGCAAGACTGGTTTCTTCCCTGGTTGCGTTCAGCCTCATTGTCTTTGTTTTCTGTTTGTGAATGGTGAGGCCCACTTGGGACGAGATGTCAGCAAGCCTCGTGGTCTTGTCCTGCATTTGTTGATGAGTGTGGGACAGTAATGCCAAGTCGTCTGCAAAATCGAGGTCGTCAAGCTGTGTCCACAGTGTCCACTGTATTCCACTTCGTCTGTGCTCTGTGGTCATCTTCATGACCCAGTCTATGGCCAGTAGGAAGAGGAACGGAGACAGCAGACACCCCTGCCTGACACCAGTTCTGACCTGGAGCTCTCTGGTGAACTGCCCTTCGTGGATCACGCGACATGTCATGCCATCATAGCTGCTCTTGAGCAGGCGGACGAGCTTTGTGGGTTCACCGTAGTGTCGTAGGAGTTTCCACAGAGTCTCTCGGTCCACGCTGTCAAATGCTTTCTCATAATCCACAAAGTTGACGTACAGCGGGGAGCTCCACTCCAGAGACTGTTCCACGATGATGCGGAGAGTGGCGATCTGGTCTGTACATGATCGGTTCTTCCTGAATCCTGCTTGCTGGTCTCTCAGCTGGGGGTCAACGGAGCTCTTCATTCTCTCTAGGATGATCCTGTTGAAGACCTTTCCTGGTACTGACAGCAAGGTGATTCCTCTGTAGTTGGAACACTTGCTGAGGTCGCCTTTCTTGGGAAGCTTGATTAGGTACCCCTCCTTCCAGTCAGCTGGCATCACCTCCTCTTCCCAGATCTTTCCAAACAGTGGGTACATCATCTCAACTGTTGTCTCTAGGTCTGCTTTCAGAGACTCCGCTGGGATGCCATCTGGCCCTGCTGCTTTGCCATTCTTAAAAAATGCCACTGCTTTTCTGATCTCTTCCTGGCTGGGTCTGTCACAGCTGATGGGTAGGTCGGTCTCTGCCGGCTGGATGTCGAGGGGGGGGGGGGGGGGGTCGGGTGGGCTAGGTCTGTTCAGTAACTCTTCAAAATACTCGGCCCATCTGTCGAGTTGGTCTGCTCTGTCTGCAATAGGCTTGCCTTCTTTGTCTTTTACTGGTCTTTCTGTATGGCCATACTTACCCGACAATCTTCTGGTAATGTCGTAGAGCTGTTTCATGTTGCCGCTGCCTGCTGCCTTTTCTGCCTCTGCTGCCAGGCTGTCTGTGTAGGCCCTCTTGTCTGCCCTGATACTCCTCTTCACCTCGCGGTTGGCTTCCGAGTATTCCCCCTGTGCCCTTACTTTGGCTGCTCTCGTGCGACTGTTGTTGACCGCTGCTTTCTTCTGCTTCCTCGCTTCTATCTTCTTCAAGGTCTGTGCCGACAGCCAGTCCTTGTGGTGGTGTTTCCTGAACCCTACAGTGTCTTTGCAGGTTGAGTTCAGCGCCTCTCTAACTGCCTTCCACTGCTGCTCTGTGGTGACCGCCTCCTCTTCATTACTAGCTCCTGTAGCGCTTGAAACCGGTTGGACAGCACCAGTTTGAACTCTTCTCTAACTCCAGTTTCTCTCAGGAGGCCTACATTATAGCGCTGTCTTCTTCTTGTCTCTGTGCGGCTTTTCTTTAGCTTGAGCTTCATTCTTAAGGTAAGCAGATGGTGGTCTGAGGCGACATCTGCTCCCCTCCTCACTCGAACATCTTGAAGGGATCTTCTAAATTTCTTGCTAATGCAGATATGGTCTATTTGGTACTCTGTTGTATGGTCAGGTGAGAAGATATCAGCATGCTGTATGAAAATAGCAATATGTTTCTCATCCATCGCAATCGTCTATTCTTGGCTGTTGTGAATCCGGTAATAATACTGTTACGATTTGGGGCTTTTCCATTGTCTGTTGAATAATGCAACTTTATTTTAGAGTGTTCTAGATTTACACGCGAACGAGTACGGGCCAAAATAAATACAGTCTGCTAATATAACGACAATTATAGGTGCTCTTATGCGGTATTATACTTCAGTTCAGTTCAGTCAGTTCTGTCAATATGGCTCATACGCGTTCCATCCCACCCATCAGAAGTCTTGCTAGAGTTTCTTCCGATATCGTGCCAATACGGGCATGGTTCACAATGGATCCCCCTTTCAAATCTGTCCAATTCGTTGCCTTTGTCCATATTTCTGCTATGGAGGCGATCGATTGTGATGTGTATTTTGGCCCTGTTCCTGGAGATGCTTTCTCAGGTGTGTCACCACGCCTGATCTGCCCATCCGTAGACCCTGTAGGATTTTAATTTTCCCAGCGAGGGCGTCCGCTCGATCATTGCCTTAGACTCCAGCATGAACTGGGAGGTCTCATAATATTACGTGTATTACTGCAAAGTGGCATTAGGTACTATTACGCATGCACCCCAGATCCAGAAATGAACCCTTAACAAAATTACTTATTGGTGCCAGAGGACACAATACAGAAAATTACTTAGTAGGCAAAAGGTTAATATAGAGGTTTCAGCGTGTCGTCCGTCTGCCCCCTCCATCCTCCTTCTTCCCTATCTCCGCCTCCCCTGCCCCTCCCCCTCTCCCGCTCTCCTCCCTCCCCCCCCCCGTCCCCCCTCTCCTACCCCCTCCCTTTCTCTTGCCCCCCTCCCATTCTCCTGCCCCCCACCCAACCTCCCTTCCCACCCCCCACCCCCCAGCCCCCCCCCCCCACCCCCCAGCCAAACATTTCTGTATTTGGTTTGTGCCATCGCGATGATCCCTGGATGCATTTAAACGACAGACAACGATGTTCTCTTTTCGCTTTGTGGACAGAGGATGTGCACTGCTTGTCTTTGAAAGCCGCGACATTGTCCAAGTGGGAAGTGTTCATATTCGGAGCATCATTGTTTGTATTTTTCAGCTGCTTTTGTAGTTTTAAAGTTAAGTGGTCAAAATTGGCTGATTATGTGTGAGCGGGTGTGTGTTGTCTTCTTCCCGAGGAGCTGTTTCGTTTGGGGTCAAAGGTCAACCTTTCCCGCCCAGAGCTAAATTTGGGGCATTTCATATTTTTGTCTATACGCCACATAATATTCGACGGATGTGACAGCGCAAGGGTAATGCCTGATGAACTTGGCGCATGAAAGCGCCAAATTCATCAGGCATTAGCCTTGAGCTTTCATGGTCGATCGACCTCCCGCGCCTGGCAGTGGAACTAAACAGACAAAGCACGTGGATGTTGAAAAAGGGAGATGGGAGGTAAAGGGACGCTGATGCGTGTGAAGAGCCTTGTTTGGAATATTCTAAACATCGCCTAAGAATTTCGAATGTTGAGCTTTGGCGATGAATCAAACACTAAATCCCGGCGATAACAGACCGTAAATATTTTAACGACAAAATTTCTAAACTACGCTTCCAAACACAAACTCCAATGATAACTGGCTGCGCGACCGTAACAAATGTTAAACAAAAAAAAATCACAAGGTGTAACTGCGCCTCTCCTTGTTAAGTACGCAGTGGACTCCATTTCAAGTTGTGTTTCTGACTTTCTAGAGGTTTTCTGCGATTCTGGAGAAACTGACTAGAAGTTTTGAGATATTTTCTAGCTTTCTCAAGACGGCGATTATAGAAGTCAAGAAATTTATTTGTGTGTGTGTGTGTGTGTGTGTGTGTGTGTGTGTGTGTGTGTGTGTGTGTGTGTGAGAGAGAGAGAGAGAGAGAGAGAGAGAGAGAGAGAGAGAGAGAGAGAGAGAGAGAGAGAGAGTGAGTGAGGTAGTTAATTAGTTAGTTAGTTATTTGGGTTTAACGCCGAGCAGAGAGAGAGAGAGAGAGAGAGAGAGAGAGAGAGAGAGAGAGAGAGAGAGAGAGAGAGAGAGAGAGAGAGAGAGAGAGAGAGAGAGAGAGAGAGAGAGAGACCAGAGAAACGATAATGTAGCCTACACGGCGTTGGTTTTACTGGCCATTGCAATACTTTTCTCGTACAGTTTTTAAGCAGGCTGCACATCTATAAATTTCACCCAGGTAAAAAAGAACTCTAAATGAACTCAGCAATCCCTTCTTTGAGGGGACAAACATCATCAATGCGAAAGGTCAAATTACTGAGTTGCCGCGGTGGCTCTTGTGTATGTGCGTCGGGAAAGGGATGGATGGGTCCATTGAAAGTTCAGTTTTCCGGGTGAAATTCGTAGTTTATGTATATTCGCTCAGTGCCGAGAAAATGTGAACACCACCCAAATGCAAGAGGTATAGATCCTCATGAGCTCCCGCAACTGTGGGGGCTCATGAGGATCTATGCCTCTTGCTGATACCACTTTAAATCCATGTTTCGCGGACATCTATGCTTTCTTGGCCTTTAAGTAACGAATTTTGCAGAAACACAGACTGTGTCGGCTGGAACTGAACGGGTTAAGATATTTTAAAAGGGAATTCAGAAAAAGTTCACAAGCATAGCATCACAATATACACCCTAACCCTCGCCCATTTTCCAGTCATTAAAAAAGAAGAAGATATTTTTGTTCTCTCCAGCTTACATAGGAAATCTAGTCTAACAGCATTGCATTTGAAAATATCTCTTGGCGCACTTCTTTTTAAGATGCTTTTTCATAAAAAAAAAATTAAAATGAAATTTTAATAATATATTTGCTGGTCTGTCATGTTGGACCTTAGAGCATCTAGGCCGTAAGGTCCAAAATCACAGACCAGCGAAAAATGGTAGCCATAGAACCGCAGGACTCATTCAGCTGTTCGAGTGATTGAAGACAGCAGGAATTCGCTGCCTGTTTGTACAGATGTTTTGACATAAAACCCTCTACGCGATTACCTCTGTCAAAACGTGGCTTCTTTTTCCATTACACTGGAACGTCTTTCGGAGGGCATGTATTGTTCGCTGCGTCTTTGATTTCTGGATCTTGAATCAGTGTGCGACTTCTAAAAATCACAGACATAAATGTGTGTGCTGGATTCTAAGTTTTAGGTCTTACTGAATTAAGCCGTAACCTCCAAAAGCACAGTACATCACACAGTAATGTCTTTGACCATCCGTTTAACGCCCTTGGCCTAAACATCACTGATATAAATACGACCCAGAAGAGGCAAAGATCGTCATGAGGCCCAGCATCTGCGGGGCCTCATGAGGATCTATGCCTCTTGTAGTTGGGTGGATGTGGCCGGGTTGCTGGTATTGAAGGGGTTACAACAGACCAAGTCTTTTGGCCAGCGGTCTTTTTCATACCTTGGTTCGCTGTACTGGAACGAACTCCCTTTCCATGTCCGCCAGTGTCTCAAAAAATGTTTTTATATCTGCGCTAAAAACACACCTTTCCCAACTCCACACCCCACCGATTAACACTGACTGCGGAGGATTCTGTTGTAGTTTTGCTGTGGTGCATGGAATGTGCGTGCGTGTGTGTGTGTGTGTGTGTGTGTGTGTGTGTGTGTGTGTGTGTGTGTGTGTGCGTGCGTGCGTGCGTGTGTGTGTGTGTGTGTGTGTGTGTGTGTGTGTGTGTGTGTGTGTGTGTGTGTGTGTGTGTGATGGTGTGTGTGTGTGTGTGTGTGTTTAATACTATGTACAGTTTTATAAATTTTATTTTTGAAATGTGTAAGGCGCTTAGAGCTCTATCTGAGGTTAGACGCCATAGAAATCACCATTAATGTTATTATCTCCGCTTTATACCTTCATAACACGTGTACACGAGCTAATCTGTACTGTCAAACCTGAATCTTAAGGGGTTTAACGGCCACTTAGTGGCACTATCGCGGGTTGAACAAAGTTAGTATCTTGATAGCACTGTAGTATGAACAGGGCGTTTTGTGCAAAAGGTGGTTAACCCATTGTGTCCCGAGTACGAAATACCCACGTGTTGGAGTTGTCCAACTGAGGACTGCAGTACATTGCAGGAGACAGATCGACCATGATAGTTCAAGGGTGGGTGCCAGAATAGATTGGCGCCTATAGGCGCCAAGCTATTTTGGCTCCACCCTTGAACTATCATGGTGGATCCATATCTTGCTGGGTGTGTCGGGACTGAATGAGTTAAATACAAGCAAGATCGTATAGAAGAGACTTTGTGGGCTATTTCATCCCATCTTGTTTAACTCATTCTACCCCAACACCGAAATCCCAAAATTTTGCCGGTGTCCTCTGAAGACTGCACTCTAGTGCAGGACACAGATCGACCATGATAGTTCAAGGGTGATGCCAGAATAGCTTGGCGCCCATAGACGTCAAGCTATTCTGGCATCACCCTTGAACTATCATGGTCGATCCTTATCTTGCTGTGGTGTGTCTGGGGTAGAATGAGTTAAGTTGATTAGGTTACACATTGACAAGAGAATGGCCATTTCACAAAAACCTGTTAATCCGCACTTGAGTCCGTATTTTGTTATTCTTACTAGATACTTTGCATAAAGCTAGATTAAAGGGAGATAGCGTATGAGTTCATAATCCAGGGTTGAACTTCTTCAACGTTTTGAATGATAATTAATTCATTTTTGCAAGTTTTTGAGCACTGTTATACTTCCATCAAACAGTCAGCCCTGGAAAAGGCTGTGTGGAAGAAAACCGTCAGCCCTGGAAGAGGCTGCGTGCCTTTCAGACGACTGACGTGAAACATCAAACTCGTCACTGTGTACACGGCGTCGTGTGACTAGCGATGTCATGACGTGAAGCTTGTAATGACGTCATTTTGCTGCTCGTGCTAGTCTTCTTCTTCAGAATTCCTGTCGCTACATCAGCCCACAGAGTGTACTAATAGCAAGAAGCGACATGTGTCCGTCTTTATTTGTGTGCGCCAGTGTGTGTTGATCAGAGGTTAGGTTAAAATGAAGGGAAATGGATCAGAAGGATCAGCTTAAAAATATGAACATGAACTCATGAATGTTCCTAAAAGATAAACGCATGTGAGCTCCAAACAGTACGGTAGCCTTTGGGATGAAATCAACATCTTGTTTTGTAATACAATGAAAATCTCGATTTTCACACTAAACGTACTTACGTATTTTGCCTTCACGGGGCGGAGGTGGTGATACAATCATTTCGCCCACGCTTCTAACAAAAGGCTTCTCTTTGAAATAACGTGTCGTAAATAATATGTTGACGTGATTAGGAAATATGTGTAAAGAACATCCTTGATCCGTCAGCAATGCATCATACAGCATTAAGTGTAAATGTGTTACGCCCAGAGCATTTCTGGCGTTCAAATTCTCGTATCCGCTTGCAGACGACAGCAGGTGTGAGCTGTTTGATTGGGTGAACACAGTTAGACAGCGCAAAGTTGTGAAAATAAAAAAAAAATTCCGTTACTAAGTTTTTAACATATGCTGTCGTGCCCTTTAGCCCATACAGAGATGTCTTTCTGCAATCTTTGTTGATTCAAAATCAAGATCCACACATGTCCAAGGGACGCGGATTGAAAGTGGTGTCAGCAAGAGGCATAGATCCTCATGAGCCCCCGCAACTGCGGGGGCTCATGAGTATCTATACCTCTTGCAGTTGGGTGGTGTTCAAATTTTCTCGGCACTGAACGGGTTAAAACGCGACAACTTCGAGATATGTCTAGGAACGAGATACGATGGAGACAACTTGGTTTCCGCACCGCTAAATTGCTTTCCATTTATTTTTAAAGTTTTACTTTTATCCAGTGGGAGTGGGCCACCCCCGTCCACACCCAACCAAAAAAAGGAAAACTAAAAAAGAAAAAGATAAAGAAGGAATTCATCTAGCGCGATCGTCACTATGATGGCGCGACCAGCAAACCAACGGATGATTAGTCCCGTAGGAGGTACCCGGACTTGGTAAACGTGACACGGGGGGAGTACCTGGGATGCAAGGGGTCGAGTGGGCACCCCACATAGTCTTGGCGCGTGCTGTCGAGGCAGGTAGGGGTGAATGGAATGCACGGACGGACATGTCCAGAGAGAAGATATACCCTCACCCCAGTAATCAAAAGACCCGACGTAGTCCGGAGGGAGGGTCTTTTGCTTACTGCTTCGGGCCGATGTCGGTTTCACTAAGCTGGCCCACGCACAACTTTTGATGAGTAGAGGCGAGAACAAGCCCAGTGGGCAAAAAGGTCATCCGGCAGATGTTGGTCGTAGTTGGGCTCGCACACAACCGTGCGCGTTCCAGCTTCGACCGATATCGGCACGAGGAACCTTTGCTTACCTGGTGCTACCTTGGAGACTTGAATGTATGGATGGTTGGATGGATGGATAGACGGAAGGATGGAAGGATGGACGGACGGACCGATGGATGGATGGATGGATGGACGGATGGATGGATGGATGGATGGATGGATGGATGGATGGATGGATGGATGGATGGATGGAAATGCCAACAGCTAGATACGAACGTTGATCTCTTTGCCGCTGTATCCGTTTAACTCATTCAGCCCGAAGGCCGTATTTCCCAAAGTTTGGAGGCGTCATCAAATGACTCTGCACCAGTTCCAGGAGATGGATTGCCCATAATAATTCAAGGGCAGTGCCAGATTAGCTTGACGCCGACAGGCGCCAAGCTAATCTGGCACCACCCTTGAATTATCATGGTCGACCCATCTCCTCCAGCACGGCGTCAGGGCTGAATGGGTTAATACATTTCAAGAGCGCGTCGTGTGCACACGCGATCAGTTAGCTAGTTACATAATGCGAAGACAAAACACGGTCAAATACCGGTCTGATACCATGCGTAGTAATCATCCGTCATGTCAGGCAAATATTAGTGAAATGTTTCTGGCTGCTCCGACATCCTCTACGAATGAATAAACAGACAGATGACTGAAATAATAAAGGACCATGTGGAGCGATGGATGGATGGATGGATGGATGGATGGATAGATGGATGGATGGACGGGTGGGTGGGTGGATGGATGTGTAGATGTACGGATAAACGGACAACTGTGTGAAAAAGTAATGAAACATTTAGGTGACCATCTGAATTAATCCATTACTTAATTTTATGCAAACCAAGGGGAATCACAGCGCTGGACAGACAACAGTTAGATCCCCTGCCCCCGCCTATCAGGCACCCAATCGCCAGCCCACAGAGAAATACGCAGGTATAGAATAAGACGATCATTTCCATCCTCAAACGAATGGATCAGGTCTCTTATATAACCCATGTCTTTCTCCGGAACTTAGGAAGTGGGCAGGAGAAACATACATACACAAACATGAAGGTGCGCTACTATATGTGGTCGGGTAAATACCCTGATTTCCCACAGTAGATGCACAGAACATTACACAACAATGTAACGATACAAATTTGCCTCGAGTTATAGATACTCACAAACCAGATAGGTGAGGCTAGCGCTGGCAGAATTGTATGCAAACCAAGGGGAATCACAGCGCTGGACAGACAACAGTTAGATCCCCTACCCCCGCCTGATCCTGATCCATTCGTTTGAGGATGGAAATGATCGTATTATTCTATACCTGCGTATTTCTCTGTGGGCTGGCGATTGGGTGCCTGATAGGCGGGGACAGGGGATCTAACTGTTGTCTGTCCAGCGCTGTGATTCCCCTTGGTTTGCATACAATTCTGCCAGCGCTAGCCTCACCTATCTGGTTTGTGAGTATCTATAACTCGAGGCAAATTTGTATCGTTACATTGTTGTGTAATGTTCTGTGCATCTACTGTGGGAAATCAGGGTATTTACCCGACCACATATAGTAGCGCACCTTCATGTTTGTGTATGTATGTTTCTCCTGCCCACTTCCTAAGTTCCGGAGAAAGACATGGGTTATATAAGAGACCTGATCCATTCGTTTGAGGATGGAAATGATCGTCTTATTCTATACCTGCGTATTTCTCTGTGGGCTGGCGATTGGGTGCCTGATAGGCGGGGGCAGGGGATCTAACTGTTGTCTGTCCAGCGCTGTGATTCCCTTGGTTTGCATACAATTCTGCCAGCGCTAGCCTCACCTATCTGGTTTGTGAGACATTACTTAATTTGTTCGTTCATTTGTTCGTTCTTTCGATTGTTTATTCATTCATTCATTCATTTCTTTTGTTAGTTCGTTTGTTTATTCGTTCTTTCTTCATTCATGCATTCAGTCATTCATTCAGTCAATCGGCCAAGAAATGAATGGATATGGTCTACAACGCAAAACGTCTTCAGTCTGTTCAATATAATAGCAGCACTGATTCCACAAGTCTGTTACCACAAATGAAAGGATTGTGCTGATACCTAAGTAAATTTCAAAGACTAAGTCAAAGGATGTAATTTCCTTCAGCCCGTACAGATACTGAGAAAAGATATGAGTTACCAACACTGATGCGCAGCCTAATGCAATCATACCCACTGCTTCATCAGCTAATCCTTTAATGGCCAGTGATCATTCACTACACTTTGAAATCAATGCTTGATAACTCCAACAGAAAAACAGAGCATCTTACCATGGCCATGAATAGGCGCCTTATAAATTATCTTTTTATTATTATTATTATTATTATTATTATTATTATTATTATTATTATTATTATTATTATTATTATTATTATTATTATTATTATATAAATACTGGCGAACAAGATGCATAGATCCTCATGCGCCCCCGCAACTGCGGGGGCGCATGAGGATCTATGAATCTTGCACATAGGGTTTTGCTCATATTTTCCTGACTACTTTTAGAACTATTCGTTAATTAAACTGGTACAACCGACGCACAAGATAATGCCTGGCAATCTTATCAGCTGTGCATTACGTCAACACCAATGCGTCTCCTACGGGAGATAACCTTCACAGACGCTAACAGAGGATGACACCATCTAGACAACATCGTGTCCCAAAAATCCTCGGCCGATTTACTTCTAGGACAATTTCGTCTACATTCATGAATAATTACGCATAGACCACAAGAGGCATAGCTCTTCATGAGCCCCCGCAACTGCGTGGGCTCATGAGGATCAATGCCTCTTGCATTCAGTCGCTCATCGCTGTGTACACGCGGACTGACACTGTGGATAAAATCGTATCATTCCTGGCTTTTGTTTCTGAAAGTGACAGTTTTGAAGCAAGGGGGCGCTTTGACGAGATATCTCCCTGCTTGCGATTACGCAGTTGGCTGACGTCTTTAGTCAGCATACGGAACATAATCACAATCACAGATAATGACGTCTGACGTGACGTCTGCGTTGAAACGAGTTTCGATGTGAAGGAAGAGTCTTTCTCTAATAATCCACAGACATTCTAAATTTCACGCTGACAGATCACCTCAACAAACCGTGAATTCACTCACCATCTGGCCGTTTAACCCTTTAACTGCTGCTGACGATACTGTTCGGCGGAAAAGTCGCGTGAGGTTGATCCGATCACTGCCGAGAAAACATGGGCATCACACTATTGCACGAGGTATAGATCCTCATGAGCGGGGGCTCATGAAGATTTATGCCTCTTGCTGACACCACTTTGGATCCATTGTTCACGGGACGGCTGGAGCTCTTTCGCGGTGAACTGACACAGATTTCAGACGTAGGCCAACAATCTACTTACAGTGGCAGTGAATGGGTTAAACCCTTAGCTGCTACGCTACTTGACGCGTCTTTTCCGCCCAGCGGTATCGTCAGCAGCAGACACGGGGTTAAAAAGAAGAATACCCATTGCGCGTATACGCTTAATCTGCAAGACAATTACCATCTTCATGCAGGGATTTCTGTTTGATCAAACCATCATAAACACTCTGGCTTGACGGTTACACGAGAGACGTCCACAAAACAGTGGTTTACTTTGACACGATAACAAGGTATGGGTGGATTTGGGAGGGGGTGGGGGGTGGGGGGCGGCGGGATTTGACATCTTTCGCCATCACAAAGGTGATATCTGACACTGACAACGAGGCAGGATCGATGTTCGCCGATAGGGCCTTTTACATATTTCATCACCATTAAGGTGATGTCGCCGACAGATCACAAAGCCACGAGTACTGTTACGAGCACTGTTACCAAGTATCTCAGACTACTATGAGCAACTAGTCAACAATTTCTAACCCATTTAGCCCCGACACACTACAGCAGGAGATAGATCGACTATGATAATTCAAGGGTAGTGCCGGATTAGCTTGGCGCCCTCAGGCGCCAAGCTAATCCAGCCTTACCCTTGAATTATCATAGTCGATCCATCTCCAGAAAACCAACCAAAAAGGCCGGCTTGCTCTAAATAGCATGTCCGTTGAAAGGTCCTGGTAAACCAATGTGGGACAGTTGCAATGCGCCTGAATTGATCAGTGTTAAGGTCGTACTCCAAAGCGGGTAATGGTTGCCCCTGTCCCCCATAACCCGTCCATTAACATTTCGGTGCCGTGGACGTTAACCCCTCGCCTGTCAATGTACGTACAACATTGTTTTCTGAAATCTTCCTTCATTCAAAGGCCACAAGCCAAAACCGTCCAAGAAACATGGGTACAATTTGGTCTCAGCGAGAGCAATAGATCCTCATGTGCCCGCGCTGTCTCGTTGGCTCATGAGGATCTACGTCTCTTGCAGTGGGATCGTGTTCACTTTTTATCGGCAGTCAAAGGGTTGAACCCCGAACTAATCAATCTTCCTGCAAACTGGGTACGTCGTCGTTAGCTGACACCTCCAATATTTGGGGGAATGCGGGCCTTGGGGTTAAAAATGGGTTAACCTAGTGATGAGAAGGTCCTCGGGACAACGACGGCCGTAGGTGGAACGCGGACAGTGCCAGCTGCGGGCTACGTCGGCCCCAGCGCGTTTTGCTCATCGGGGACGTGGTGACGGACAGGTTTGATAGTCAGGCCGGACACAAGCACTCCTCTCTGAGAAGTGGTCTTAGAGTTGTTTAGACAATCGTGCCGTTGACCTTTTCAAGGTGTGCTGGTCTGTGAATCTGCACCTTACTGATTCGCCCGTAAGGTCACAGATCAGCAAACAAAGGCTCACCCCAGTAGCAAAACGTCTTCGGGCCCACGATGGCCGCAGTGGGCCCGCGCACTGTCGTACGCGGCCTCACTGCAGCCGTCGCGGGCCTGAAGACCTTTGCGTACTCGGCGGACAGACCAGTAAGACGGCAAGCCCGTTTCTGTGAAAAGCGAGATTTTCATTGTATTACCGTAAAAAAGCTCGCTTTTCATAAAAAAAAATGACTTTCTGTCTTTTGCATTCCTTGGGCACAGTTCATTGGCCTCGGGAAAGAAGCATGGAGTTAAATGAGAAAATCTGCTTCTTGCTGGTATATACAGTGTTGGGTCCAGGACATCGACATCTATGTTTTAAAGACAGAGGAAGAGACTTCCGTTTAACGTGTAAGTCAGTGCTGACAAACTTTCCTTTTGAGGGAAAGGGTCGTGTATGAGACTTAATATTAAAACGAGAAGCACACTCGACTTTAACCCTTTCCCTGCCAGTGGACGAAGACTGTGTTTTAGAATCGTAAATTCAACGTCAAAGGTCCCCAGCCGTCAAAGGGACAAGGATACACAGTGGTTTCGGCAAGAGGCATAGATCCTCATGAGCCCCCGCGACTGCGGGGGCTCATGAGGATCTATGCCTCTTGCAGTTGGATTGTGGTCACATTTTCTCGGCAGTCAATGGGTTAAAAGCACGTAGTTGACAATAAGGGCAGGGCATTGAGAGCTAGCAAATTTCAGACTTTAACCCAGCTCATGTATGTTTAGACCCGTGTCCAACAAAGTATTAATCTTTTGCTTTTAAATACCGCTTTCTGCTGTCAGGAGCAAATGTGTGAACGTCCATATTTAGAATACATCGTGTAAAATACAAAAACGAAAAGCGCATCGTTTGTTGCACAAATTCTTCGTCTATTCAAAGAATCTCTGCAGGCAAATAATCCCTAATCCATACCTTTACATCCTTTCTCTCAGCAAGCAAAACGTGCCTAGGCCGGCCTTGGCTTTAACTGGCCCGCACACATCTCTGTGCGCCGGCCAAGTAAGTTGGTACGAGGACATTTCATTCTCTGGTCATGTCTGCAATCCTCTTTTTCGACACAAAATGCACTGACATTACACCAATGCAGACTGCATGCAGACTGGCAAATATTTAGTACGCTTTTTATCAAAAGATTAGATACTGTATTAAAAAAAATTAGAACCTTTTTCAACGTCTCCAACAAATCAGTCACGGCCGCGGGCAGTCATAACAAAACGAACTAAACCGTAGGATTACAAGCTTCTGTTATCGCATCTACAAATCCCCCCCCCCCTCTTCTGCAACAACCCCCCCCCCCAGCACCCCCCACCCCCGCACACACACACATTCTTCAATTAAAAAAAAAATCCAACCCAACTTGATCAAAGCAAATCTTCCAGTTTTTATGTTCAGTTTTATTATATCGTTTCCCATAGGTCACGCCCAAATGCGTGTGCTGGTTTGTGATATTGGACCCTACGAACCCCGTAGGCCGTAATGTCCAAAATCACAGACCAGCACACACTGTCCTTTACACACACAAAAACATTCTCTCAGTTATTAAGTTTTATTTTTTATTTTTTATTTTTTAAAAACCACTTCGTCTTAAGCAACGGCTCTAAGCGTAGCATTAAAAATGCTCACTTAATCAAAGGATTATGGCCCTTTTCTTCCAGTCCTCAGAAATCATTCCCTGCTGTTTTCTTGACATGGGCGTAACGCCACATAATCTCCCGGCAAACACCAGTCCATCTGCAAGAGGCACAGATTCTCATGAGCCTCCGGAGGCGCGGGGGCTCACGAGAATCAGTGCCTCTTGCGGGTTCAATGTTCAATGTTCAATCCACGTCTTTTGCGTTTCAATTTTACGTCGGAGTTTTGCTGAAGGAGGCGTTTGTGCGTTCAGTTTTAAAGATTGGTTGTGTGGGAGATATTATACGAGAGAAATTAACAACGACGAGGTGAGTATCTTAGCTACAATCTGGATCAGGGCACACGACTGGTTAATCCTCTGTCAAATCATAGATCGAACTCCCCAAATATCCCCTCGCTCAATGTAAAATGTATGTAAAAATTTGTGCTGGTTTTTTATTTTTCCAATTTTTTCACGACTCCACTGCAAGCAAATCTTCTCTTTATTTCAAGAGAAAGATAGCAGTACCATCCTCACTTACTCCTTCAAGGCGCCCCGCATCAAGAGCTGCTAAAGTGTCGTGTACCGTAGCCGCCGGCAACGCTACACGACACTTTAGCAGCTAATGATGCAAGGCGCCTAGAATGACTGAGTTACGATGGAAAAGTTAACGTCAATAATGTTTAACAGCACACTAATCATGACGGCAAGAGGCAACATCGGCTCTCGCGCAATGTTGCAAGGGCGAGACTCAGTTAGTCCCCTCGCTGCCAGTGACACGACTGCACGCTGACCGAACATTCGCGTGAACAACACAGATGTAAACGAGACCAAAAATAAACATGAAGAGCATGAGACTAAACAAGAGACATAAATCCTCATGAGCCCCCGCGACTGCGGGGGCTCATGAGGATTTAAGTCTCTTGCAGCTGGGTAGCGTTCGCCCTGCCCCGGCAGTTATGCGGTTAAGTACGTTATTTTGTTTCTAAGGTGTACGCAAGACTCGTCAGCAAGGACAGGAGACAGTCGTGTCCGATACGTGTATGGGCTCATGAGGATCTGTGACCTTGCGCACACACAAAGGAGTTAGCTTAGCTGCCTGTTCAATATTTTCTCAGCAAGATGAAGAGAAATTAAAGTGGGCCATAAAACTACATAAGTCCACTCAGCAATCAAAGCTTTGACAAGAAGCAAAGCCTAAACCCGTGTTAAGCCTTCACAAAACAGACGCCTACTGTACGGGGATTTAGTTGTTCAGAGGAGGCTTTTTTTTTGTTAGGATATAGGCTCCAAGATCATTCATCTTAACCCTTTGGCTGTCGGTGGCGATTTTTGTCGCCATGATTCCTAAAAATGTGTAAAATACAGTACCAGAGGCTGCGTGCACAAGAGTTTTAAATACGCAGGCTGCGGCCGGGGGGGGGGGGGGGGGGGGGGGGGGAGGGGGGCTTACGAGAATCGACGCCTCCTGCTTACGTCGGCACACGCCCTATAATAAGCACCAATACAAGCTCCTGAGGTCAGTTGCACGTGTGAGTTATAAGAGAGCACTTTGCTTTGTGGCTGGAGCAGGACTAAGCTCACTCATGCAACTAAACCCAGGACCAGTAATCTTAACTCATTGTGCCCGAGTTACGAAATACCCACATTTTGGAGTTATCCTCTGAGGACCGCATTACATTAATTCAGGAGACAGATCGACCATGATAGTTGAAGGGTGGTGGCAGAATAGCTTGGCCCCTATAGGCGCCAAGCTATTCTGCCACAACACTTCATCATGGTCGAGCCATATCTTGCTGCAGGGTGCCGTGGGCAGAATGAGTTAGCACATGCAAGACGTGCTGTAACCGGATACGCGGTTTTATGCGGCGTATCCGGATGCGGCACGTCTGGAATGAGTTAACCCATTTAGCTCTGATAACTGCAACACGGCCGCTATGAGATGGCCGTAGTTGCTTTCTGGGCGTAAAACCCAACTAACTAACGAAGTATACACGGAACGCACATGGGTGTTCAAGAGTTAATCGTGAGATGGCTTTGGTTGTCTGTTCGGCGTTAAACTCAGTTAACTAACTAATTAACTACAATAAGACATGGAACGAACATGCTAGTTCAAGGGTGGTGTCAAAACGGACATGGAATCTTCAGATGACATCTCCCAAATTTGGAACATTGGAGATCTAAGGATCAGAAGTTGAAATTTGAACTTTTTAATGTTTTTCTTTCTCAGATAACCGTCCAACCAATATAATATGTCATCGCGATACCCTCACGATAACGTTAGCCCGTAAACCCTAACGTTATTTTGGTATTTAACATATTTAGCCCCAACGCCCTACAACAGGAGATGGATCGAACATATAATTCAAGGGTAGTGCCAGATTAGCTTGGCGCCATCTGGCGCCAAGCTAAACTGGCACTATCCTTGAATCATCACGGTCGAGGCGTAGCCTGCAACCGATGGTCGTTAGGCGACACCTCCAAAATTTGAGTTATGCGGCCATGGGGTTAAATGGGTTAAACCTACCGAAATAAATCACCACAGAAATTTAAATTTACGATCTTTCAAGGCACCATTCTCTCTCACTACTAAAAGTTCAAATGATATCAACGCTACCGCGGGCCTGAGCCGATACCCGCACAATAATAAGGTTAGGCGAAAGCCCCCGCCCCCCCCCCCACTTCTCCCCCCCCCCCCAAATCCACACCAGTACCTTTGGTATTTGCAGTGCCCTGTTTATCAAGACCCTCTAATCTGCTGTGGTTGACCTCAGGCGACCCCCCCCCCCCCCCCCGACTCTATTCCCTCCACGGCCAACTGTGGATCCCTTAGAACTTCGGTAATAACAAACTGATAGGCAGTTGGCCAGATGTGTCTTGTTGATATATCCGAAGTTTGTTATATGCAACAACAAAAATCTGCAAAAAAGAAATCCAGACTATAAAGGTGACTGCCAAGCGTGTAAAATGCAGAGAGAAGCCAACGGAGAAAGAAACACGCTTACAATTGTGTTGTAACTGTCTTTTCTAAGTGTTTCCTTCTCCGGCTAGGAAGGTCAGGTGGTTCTGCACTGCGTCGACGCGTCTCCTCTGGGGAAGGCAGATCAAATTTTTCCTCCTGGGACAATAAAGTTGTAGAGTTGTAGTAGTAAAAATAAGTGCGGTCAGGTTATAAAAAAGAGCTCTGTTTTGCGTCCAACGTTTGTAATAATTACACACCTACGACCTCGTTGTAGGCGACGTCTACGACACGATTTTCTTCTGAACAATATCTGCTGCACAAGTCAGCGAAAAATGATTGACAATCAAGCGTAAACGGTTAGTGCCTGATTAGCTTGGCGCCAAGCTAATCAGGTATACCCTTGACGCATTAAAGACCACACTTATTAGGTACAAACCTTGACGAATTAAAGTCCAAGCTCCTTGACGCATTCAGGTCCAATCTAATTAGACACTTCCCGTCACGCATTAAAGTCAGAGCTAATCAGGCATTATCCTTGACGCATTCAAGTTGAAGCTAATCTGGCGCAACCCTTCAGTGACGCATCATGATCGATTCGACTCGAGTAGCTTGGTGCCGGATGTGACAGAGTTCGCACACGCGACCTTAAATGACCCACCCGCGATTGTTGAAACCTCGGACTGGTTGCACGATACCACAAGCGGATCACGGATAGGGGACGTAAACAGAGCCAGGAATGGTAAATGTATGTCTTTACGCAACACCTGAAAGTGTAGGAGTAGACTTCCGTCCTGCAAAGGCAAAAACAGCGAGACTATCCTTGTGAAAAGCGAGAGTGTTATCATACATTATATTACCCGCCGTAATATGGCCCTAATTGCCTTTATGGCGGAAACCCCAACGAACAGTTAGATCCCCTGCCCCCTCCTATCAGGCACCCAATCGCCAGCCCACAGAGAAATACGCAGGTATAGAATAAGACGATCATTTGCATCTTCAAAAAAGATGCATCAGGTCTCTTATATAACCCATGTCTTTCTCCGGAACTGAGGAAGTAGGCAGGGGAAACATACATACACAAACACGAAGGTGCATTACTATATGTGGTCGGGTAAATACCCTGAATTCCCACAGTAGATGCACAGAACATTACACAACAATGTAACGATACAAATTTGCCTCGAGTTATACTGAGATACTCACAAACCATAGGAGGGGGCAGGGGATCTAACTGTTCGTCTGTCCAGCGCTGAGTAATTCCCCTTGGTTTGTTGTACAATTCTGCCAGCGCTAGCCTCACCTATCTGGTTTGTGAGTATCTCAGTATAACTCGAGGCAAATTTGTATCGTTACATTGTTGTGTAATGTTCTGTGCATCTACTGTGGGAATTCAGGGTATTTACCCGACCACATATAGTAATGCACCTTCGTGTTTGTGTATGTATGTTTCCCCTGCCTACTTCCTAAGTTCCGGAGAAAGACATGGGTTATATAAGAGACCTGATGCATCTTTTTTGAAGATGCAAATGATCGTCTTATTCTATACCTGCGTATTTCTCTGTGGGCTGGCGATTGGGTGCCTGATAGGAGGGGGCAGGGGATCTAACTGTTCGTCTGTCCAGCGCTGAGTAATTCCCCTTGGTTTGTTGTACAATTCTGCCAGCGCTAGCCTCACCTATCTGGTTTGTGAGTACTGACAGGTCGGATTACAGATGAGGACGACAGACACTATCGAAAGGAGATCGATGACTTTGTAGAGTGGTTCGAGAGAAACTATCTTGAATTACATGTTGGCAAAACAAAAGAGATGGTCATAGATTTCAGGAATAACAAGCAGCATCCCGGTCCTGTTGTCATCACTAAAGGGAACAGAAGTTGAGCGTGTAGAGTCCTGCAAGTATTTAGGTGTTCTTTTTGACAACGCGCTCAACTGGAAACAAAACACAGATGCTATTGTGAAAAAAAAACGCATACCCGTCTTTACTGTTTGAGAAAGCTCAGATCATTTCATGTAAGCACTCAGCTTTTACAGAAGTTTTACTGCTCCAGTATTGTTAGCATTCTAACTTTTGGACTGACGTGATGGGGTAGAAATTTATGTAAAAGGGATCAAGCTCGCCTAAACAAAGTAATCCGGAAAGGGGGCGGGGTGATTGGTAGGGGCACAGAATAATCTGGACACACTGTACAACAGACGGATTACGAACAAATTGGCTGACATTTTTGATGACAAAATACATCTACTTATAAATTTGACAGCAGACGTATCAAACGAAGTGGCAGACTTCGAGTATCCAAAAGTCTTACATCACGTTATGCCAACTCTTTTGTCCCTCAGGCTGTTACCCTTTTCAACAGTAATATCAGTAGATAGTGTCGGTCAACATTCTTCAGTTCTTTAGTACCAGCTCTTTCAGTATTTTTTTGTTTTGTTTTTTTGTTGTTGTTGGTGCCAAGATAATTACAAAGGTAACAATACGTCTGTTACAGTTCATTTCTTTAATTGAGAGTTATGGGTTATTTAATTATTTCTATGAGTGAATGGTGATGTCATGTGTTGTATGGGCAGACAGTGAATTTCCCCGTGAGGGATTAATAAAGTATTATTGTATTGTATTGTATTGTATTGTATTGTATTGTATTGTATTGTATTGTATTGTATTGTATTGTATTGTATTGTATTGTATTCTCTCTTCTGGCAGGACAGTCACTATAAATCTATCATGACAATGCAACGCCCATGTATTCAATGCGTTGGTGGGCAGCGAAGTGCGTGGCACAGAAACAGTGAGAAGTGGACCCCAAAACGTACCAGCCCAGACATTTTTCGAGTTCCAGCGAAATGCATACGCATTTGAAAACGAACTTAATGATCTTGACGCCCTAGCTATGCAAACAACGAAGCTAAAATCCACTGCTCCTTGCCCGCTGCGATGAAGGTTAATTTGTAATACTAAATGTCTTCACAAGACCCTTCACTCGTAACAAGGCAATTACAGGCAACGTTCTTCAAGGGGCGCGTGATTGCCGGACTGAAACCTTGAGTATGCATTCCATTCATTTACCTCTGTATACAAGAGGCATAGATTCTCATGAGCCACTGCTACAGCAGGGGTTCATGAGAATATATGCCTCTTGGAATGGGCAGCAGGGAGCTGTCTTGTTTGCTAATATCTTTGCTTCTCGAACTGAGGAAATTAAATATATTTGGCAGTGACAGTGTTTTACTTTGTAGGATTTTCGCATATGATTTTCTTCTTCTTTTTTTTTTTTTTTTGGGTTGTCGAGGAAAATTAATGTTGGCACGATGTTGTGTCGGGATTAACATCCTCCTGAAATGAAGACCAAAGCACAAAAATTCAGAAGACGATTTCTTTTTCTGTTTTGTGTCGTTTTGAATCTGCTTTTCAGAAGAAGTAACCGGCTTTGAATGCGACGAGTAATAAATGTTGCTTTTGCTTCAAAGCAGTTTACGAATATTTTCAATCTGAGTGCTGCAGTTAACACTAAAAGCGGGTACTCAGAGTTGTCTTGCCTTTAACCCCTTTGATGTCAAAGGACGTACATTTTGTTTCTGAAAACTGCGTTCACTGAACTTGCGATCAAAAGCCACGACTGTCCAACGAACATGGACGCAAAGTGGTCTCAGCAAGAGGCATAGATCCTCATGAGCCCCCGCAGTCGATGGGGCTCATGAGGATCTATGCCTCTTGCCGCAGTTAGATCCCGTCCACCTTTTCTCGGCAGTACTCAATGCAGTAAAGGGTTAATAGTTCACAATATCCCTTTTTTATATTCTTTTTTATATTCTACCGAGCTGTGATTGAGAGCGTGCTCACCTTTTCGATCACGGTTTGGTATGGTTCCATCACGGCCAAAGAGAAAATCAGACTGAGTAGGGTGGTCAAGACCGCTTCAAAAATCATAGGCAGAGATCTTCCTAGCCTGGACTCACTGTACCAGCAGATCTACGTCCTTAGCTAAATTCTGCCCGCGACACAACACAGCAAGATATGGCTCGACCATGATAGTTCAAGGGTGGTGACGCCAAGCTATTCTGCCACCACCCTTGAACTATCAGGGTCGAGCTGTCTCCTGAATTGTAATGCAGTCTTTAGAGGATAACTCCAAAATGTGTGTACGTAGTACCTCGGACGCAATGAGTTAGTGTGTCATGCAATATTGCTGGACAAAAGGGCGAACACAACTAGCATAAATGATGAAGGTTGATTGTCGTCAGATAAAGGACGTGCCTGCTCGTCTTCTCTACGCAGGAAAGGTCCTTCCGATACGCTCAAATTTCATTGCAAAACCTCTGTTGTGAAAGAAAATGTTCTCCCGAAAAATGACTCCCGAAAAATGACTGTCCCAATCCCCCTTGCCGTCTGTGACGAACACGGTCATGGGACGTATAACTTTGGAGGAACTGATATGTGTGTGTGTGGTGTTGGTGGTGGGGGGGGGGAGGGGAGGAATGGGGAGTGGCGGGGGGTGGGGGGATTGGGGGTGTGTTGAACGGGGTGCCCCCCCCCCCCCCCGCGCCCCTCACTTCTCCGTTCCTGAAATGTTTCACGCTCCCCCTCCGTGTTCTTCAAATCCCTTTATCAGTATCAGTGTGTTAAAGGATTTTTCGACGATCAAACTGATTTTGGAAACATCGTCAACGGACAAGTTTTTATTAAAACGCAGTAACAATGACGCTGGCAACATGCGGCCACTTGAGGCCAGTCAATATTGTGCCGTTTCATAGAGAATCGGACGCGTCAATAATTTTATTAGCGTCCACATACCCCTACTCCCCAACCCCAATAATAATAATAATAATAATAATAATAATAATAATAATAATAATAATAATAATAATAATAATAATAATAATAATAATAATAATAATAATAATAATAATGATGATAATAATAATACGATGATGATGATAACAACAACAAAATTATAATTGGTGTGCTGTTTAAACAACAACAACAACAAGAAGAAAATAATTTGTTATTCATGTTTTGGGCTAATATATATAATAACAACAAATAATAATATATGGTGTGTTGTTTCGTAGAAAACCGGACATTTAATTTTTAACGTCCAACTCCCATCCCCCCCATTACCCCCCTGCTCCCCCAGACCCAACCCCCCCTAACATCCCCCCCAACCCCCCTCCTCCCTCCCCCCACCCATCCCCACACGAACGAAAAGAAAAGGGATAAAGTGTCTGACATGTATTTCGTTCTTTGTTATTCACATCTATGGCGACCGTGATCCACGTGAAAGAGAAACAGATCTACGTGTGCCCAGGCAGGATGCTGGGGCTCGTTACTTTTGTTTTTGCCTCTTGCATCTGTTGAGTGTATTTCAGGAGGAAAATTCCTTTCGTTCAGTTTTTGACGATATTGCGGTTCATCCTCTCTGATAACACACACCTGCAAATCTCCCCTTCCACTCGAAGTCTAACCATTAAGCTTCAAACACTATCGCCGTCCGTGTGCAAGAGGCATAGATCCTCACGAGCCCCTGCATTCGCAGCGGCTCATGAGGATCTGTGCATCTTGCTCATGATAGGACTTGTCCTTAGGCGTCTCGTACACAAAAGGCTACTTCACAGTCCGGCGTTGCTTAGGAATATATTGGGCAATAATGCGCGTGTAGTGTTGTCAACTTCTCCTAACATCCAGCGGCCATTGTCATTTTCTTTGTAACCACAGTACCATAAAATTGGACGAGAATGGGTGACAGGGGTCAGCTGTGATTGAAAGAACGAATGAACGAACAAAAGCTACGAACGACCGGACACACGGACGGACGTACAGACGGATGAATGACTTGAAGTCTGAATGAACGAGAAAAGGAAAACAAAACAAAACAAAACAAAAACAGCACCCCCTCCTCTCCAAAGAAAACCCAAACAAACAAACAACAACAACAAAACAACAACAACAACAACAACCCCCAAAAATAAAAACAACAACGAACTAACGAACAAACGAAGGGCGAGTGCATGGATGGATGGATGGATGGATGGATGGATGAATGGATGGAACGAACGAACGAACTAACAAACGAACGAGCGAACGAAAGAACGAACGAATAAATGAATGAATAAATGAACAAACGAACGGACGAACAAACGAATGAATGAATGAATGAATAAATGAATGAATGAATGAATGAACGAAAGAACGCACGCACGAACGAAAGAACGCGCGCACGAACGAACGAACGAATGAATTCCACGTGATCAACAAAGAGGTAGCTCGAACTGCAGGAATGTCTATGTTTGAAACTTTATTCCAGTTATTCGTGAACAAAAAAAGAAAAAAAGAAAAGGCAGTTAATAAGGACATAGAAAAACCCTAAGATACGACCAAACTAGGCAACCTTAACCCTATAGCGGTTTTTTTTGTCGCAATGATTCCTGCCTTAGGTTTAATTTATTTACACACAATCACGACTTTGGCAACTTTAGGAGGCGTCTTTAACCCTTTGGCTGTCGGTAGCGCGTTTTGTCGCGACGATTCCTGCAGGAATGTATTGGAACATCTTCTGCAATTGGCGCCGGTAGTCAAAGAGCGTACCTAGAACGGTGGCTGTCCACCATACTTAACGCAGCCCGACGCACGTATTTCCCAAATTTTGGAGGCGTCATCTAACCACTATGCACCTGTTGCAGGAGATGGATCGACCATGATAATTCAAGGGTTGTGCCAGATTAGCTTGGCGCCGACAGGCGCCAAGCTAATCTGGCACTGCCCTTGAATTATCATGGTCGACACATCTCCTGCTGTAGTGCGTCAGGGCCGAATGGGATAATACACGCCCGCTTTACGGCCGGCTAACAATACCTCAGACACTGGACATCTCTGCGTGAATAATAAATCGCGCGCTGGTCCGTAATTTTGGACCTTGCGGCTCTAGAGCCGTAAGGTCCAACATCACGGACCAGCGGACTCATTACAATGCCAGCGATCCTGGCATCTGTCCCCGGACGACCCTTGTTAGCGCGCGACACGCAATTCAAGTCCGGTCTTGCGTACGGTATTTTCCAACAAAAACGCTGGACCCCTGGACACCGGTGTTTTGTGTTTGTCGTTTGACCGAAGAACTGCTGCGCAGTTTGCAAGAGGCATAGATCTTCATGACGCATCAGCGTGAGGATCTTTATGGCTCTGGCTAGCATGGGACCATATGATAATAACTTTCGTTGTACGCATGTATAAAAAGATAGGAGGACAATATCTCAGAGTGGCCAGGACTGAAGCTGAGCGACACACTAAGAATGGCAGAGAACAGAGTGGAATGGAGGGAGCTGGTTGCCAAGTCATCAGTGGTGCCCCAACGGTCGGCAAGACTACGGGATAGATAGATAGATAGATGTGTGATTTGTACCTCGTGTTGTGATGGGGGTCGTTGGGTGTTCAATGCAGATGTGGACATGACCATGTTGTTTTTTTGTTTGTTTGCGCTGTTTTTTTAGCATGATGTTGAAGCAGGCCACAGTGGACCTCGATGATGACGATGCAGTGTACATCAGGTATCGTCTCGATGGCAGCCTGTTCAACCTCAGACGACTGCAGGCCCACACGAAAACCCTAGACCAACTGATTCGTGAGCTGCTTTTTGCTGATGATGCTGCCCTCGTTGCACACACAGAGAGAGCCCTGCAGCGCATCACGTCTTGCTTCGCAGATGCTGCCCAGCTCTTTGGACTCGAGGTCAGTCTGAAAAAGACAGAGGTCCTCCATCAGCCGGCACCCAAGACAGTGTATCGCCCTCCTCACATCACCATTGGCGAGTCTGAACTAAAGTCAGTGCACCAGTTTACTTACCTTGGCTGCATTATCACGTCGGACGCCAAGCTGGACAAGGAGCTTGACAGCAGGCTGGCAAAAGCGAACAGTGCTTTCGGGCGACTTTTCAAGCGGGTGTGGCACAATCAACAGCTGAAAACAGGCACCAAGATCAGCGTGTACAGAGCTGTGGTCCTCACCACCCTGCTGTATGGTTCCGAGTCCTGGGCCCTCTACCGCAGCCAACTACGACTCCTCGAACGCTTCCACCAGCGCTGCCTGCGTACCATCCTGGGCATTCACTGGAGTGACTATGTCACCAACGTCGAGGTCCTTGAACAGGCTGAAACTGTGAGCATCGAGGCTTTGCTGCTGCGGACACAGCTCCGCTGGGCGGGGCATGTCTCCAGGATGGAGGATCATCGCCTACCAAAGATCACCCTGTTCGGCGAGCTTGCTACTGGACACCGTGACAGAGGGGCACCAAAGAAGAGATACAAAGACTGTCTCAAGAAGTCACTTAGTGCCTGCCAAATCGACCACCACCAGTGGTCTTCGCTTGCTGCGGACCGTGACACCTGGCGCTCCACCATTTACAAGGCAGCTGTCTCCTTTGAGGACTCTCGCAGAGCTAGCCTTAAGGACAAGCGGCTCAGGAGAAAAAACAGAGATGCCGCAGCTCAGAACCCTGGCCAGACCTTCCCCTGCAGCCACTGCGGTCGAACCCGCCTGTCTCGGATTGGCCTCCGCAGCCATGAACAAGCCTGCAGACGTCGTGGGCAACTCCTATAAAATCTTCGTTCGCGAAGTCAAGCCAAGGGAGGGGAAGGCGTTGGGTGTTCAATGCAGATGTGGACATGACCATGTTGTTTTTTTTTGTTTGTTTGCGCTGTTCGGTGAAGATCATTGTCTGTTGGAGCAGGGGCCAGTTGCATGAATGAGCTTAGTCCTGCGTCATCCACTAAGCAAAGTGTCCCCGCTATAATGGTTGGCACAGAAATAAGCTCACTCATGCAAATGGCCCCAGGTCCTGTCGCTACGATTCTTAACCTGTTCAGTGTCAGCTGGCGCAGGCTGTTTCTGTCAATCTTTGTCAATTCAACAACAACAACAAAAACCAAAACAATAGACGTCCCAGGAACATAGTTTCAAAGGGCGGGGGCACATGAGGATCTATACCTCTTGCAGTTCGATGGTGTTCAGTTTTCTTGGCAAGGAACGTATGTAGGGCCTAAAGCCGCATTAGAATGACGCCCATAAACGTTTATACTCTTCCTACAGGTTCCTACACCTGCATCCAGGAAGTGTGTGTGTGTGTGGGGGTGGGGGAGGGGGTGGGGGGGGGGGTGGTCATGGTGTGTTGGGGAGCTCTTTTTTCTTTCTTTTTTACTGGTAGTTTTGTGAGATGGCGCTAAAGCACGGAAGACGGACAATGCAAGTTATTACGCAGTGGGTGGACAATAACAGCCCACTGTCGTTACGGAGAGTCATTGTTGCGAGAGGTAAGGCTGTCAGTTACAGTGTATTCTGATTTCGTTGATGCCTGAAGCTGTCAAAAATCAAAAACCAACACACGCCACAGGCCAACATCCACTGACCATCATACATACAGCATACGCATGGCCAGAGACAGAACCTGTTTTGAGCAACCACCTCATGAGAGATAACCTGTCATTAAATACCATCATGTAGGTGGCTGCAGCACTTTCGCAATTCACGGCTTCTCTTGAGAGAGCCCTTGTCTTTTACGACAAACTTTGTGGTTTCTTTTAACAGTTTCTTAGTGCCAGCCAAATCGACCACCGCAAATGGTCTTCCCTTGCTGCGGACCGCGACATCTGGCGCTCCACCATTCACAAGGCAGCCGTCTCCTTTGAGGACTCTCGCAGAGCTAGCCTTAAGGACAAGCGGCTCAGGAGAAAACAAAAAACAGATGCCGCAACTCAGAACCCTGGCCAGATCTCCGCCTGCAGCCACTGCGGTCGAACCTGCCTGTCCCGTATTGGCCTCCGCAGCCTGCAGACGTCGTGGGCAACCCCTATAGAATCTTCGTTCGCGAAGTCAAGCCAAGGTAGCAGACACCTTTTACTTTTTCAAGATTTATCTCGAGGGAACACCTGTCTTTTAACACCATTTTCTTCTGACAAGAAAGGCGGATGTTCGAAACAGGTTCTGTTGTCTATGATCACAGTTGGCGCTTCTGAGCATTTGGTTTATGGTTGCGTCTGTGGGTAATATCGAATCTAAGATAACCCTATGGCTGTCAGTAGCGACTTTGGTCGAGGTGATTCCTGCAGGAATCACCTCGAACCAAAGTCGCTACTGACAGCCAAAGGGTTAGATCTTTACAGTGAAAATGACTATGACAATTGATAAG
This sequence comes from Semisulcospira habei, assembly GCA_036245525.1. Lineage (NCBI taxonomy): Eukaryota > Metazoa > Mollusca > Gastropoda > Semisulcospiridae > Semisulcospira > Semisulcospira habei. The sequence goes on from BTPG01000006.1 coordinate 145,361,075, forward strand.
AGTTGATAACTTTCAAGACATCACAGCCAGAGATGAATCGACCGTGGTCCATCAAGGCGAGTGCCTAATCTGCCTAAGCTAATCTGGCGCTGTCCTGGAACCCTAATGGCCCACAACTCGAGACGTGCCGCATCCGGATACCCAGTCGACCCGCAAACCGTTTATCCGGATGCGGCACGTCTCGAATGAGTTAACAAATAGATCCGTCTCTTCACACAAATGCATTAACGTTACTTGCAATGGCGGCCGGTGCTTGCAGCACAGATGATTTCAGTAGTGGACCACGTGCACCCAGCTGAGAAAGTTACTCGCATGACCAGGAACATTGGAACGCTAAGGGAGAAAACTCCGCCCAGATCGCACCGTGCTGGTCTGTGATTTTGAAACCTACGGCTTGACAGCCGTAAGGTCCAAAATCACAGACCAGCACACGCAGATGAGGGGAGGCCGCGAGGTGTCATCCATGACAGATCTGTTGCTCGCTGCATGCGACCGGAGCAGCTTACCGCCCTTGTCGTTCTGTTCACTCTACCTACAGGACAACCCTCTCTGCGGGAATTCTGATGCATCAGGTTTAATTGCCATGCGGCGAGTGAGGGACCGACGTCGTGATCTGTTAACCCGCGCACGCAGGGTATGCTTGTGAAGATAAACTGAATAAGTTTAATGAGATGAAAGTCAGTGAAATAAAATAAATAAAATATATTGAGAAACAAACAAACAAGTAAATAAATAATTAAATAAAACAAACAAAAGAACGAACAAACAAACAAACAAACAAACGAAAGAACAAACAAACAAACAAACGAAACGAAAGAACGAACGAACAAACAATAAATGAATAAATAGGTAAATAAATAATTGGACGCGTCTGTGCTGTAACTGTTTACCGTAATGCTTGACGCGAAGAGCACATAATGTGCGGATGACGTCAATACAGATTGCGAATAACCGTAAGTCTATTACTATAATAGTAATAGACTTATGGAGTAACTTAATATCCCGTTCTCGTGTATTCAGTGTACATTCAATCAAAAACAGGAAAAAAAACCAACAAATAACAAGCTATTCTGGCATCACCCTTGAACTATCCTGGTCGATCTGTCTCCTAAATGTGTAATACAGTCTTTAGAGGACAGCTCCAAAATTTGGGGATTTCGACACAATGAGTTAATGCTTAACAGCCCACCAAAAGTTGCTGACAATCAGTCGTGTGCAGGTATGTGATTGTAGACCTTACGGCCTTTGGCCGTAAGGTCCACAATCACAGACCAGCACACATTACGCAGTCAGCGGAGTTTGTGGGCGGGACACATGCACAGTTTAGCTCGTTACTTTCTGTCGGACACTGACTGCTTCTGGCCGGCTGGTCCTGTTAGGAGTTGTTGCGTTACGGAGGCGGACACGCTTGACGTGCTGGACTAGGGGGTGGACACGGGCCGCTGGCTTCATGCTGAGACTGACTGATCGACCGATGATTGTTTGACCTCCCCTTTGTGCATTTGTTAACCCTTTGACTCCCAGAACTAAATGACTTCCATTCAAAAGAATGGTCATATAGTTCTTGGGAGTCAGAAGGTTAAAGCTCTTGTGGCTGCAGCCACCGGTGCGGCAAACTACGGTTGTTGTTGGAGTCAGTACCGGTGGCTGCATGCTCAAGCGGCTTAACACCATTGACACATCATATACAGCAGGAGATGGATTGGCAGCCTTTATAGTTCAAGGGTAGTGACAGATTAGCTTGCGGGGCGGTCCGTGGCGCAGTGGAAAAGGTGCTAGGTTCGATACCGGGTTCCGGCGTCAGACTTTTCTCCTCTAGTAAGTGTCACCGTTAATTCGGGCGGACCGTTGGGGGTTCTTTCTCCGGGTATTCCGGCTCTTCCTTCCCCTCCACTTTGGCACCTGTTTCAGGCAACTTTATAAATTTCAAATACAAGCGATCGGCAAAATTTTCCAAAACCTCAGCAGCTGAGCTGACCCTTCACACCACGTGAATGTCCTGTGTTTGTCCTGTACTGTGTTTGTCTTCAGAGTGAATGCGTGTGTGTCACGTGAGCGTGCGTGTTGGGTTCAGTTCGCGGCGCTTTTAGCCGATTCGCAGAATTGGGTAAAGCGCCTATATAATAGCCGGTATTATTATTACTATTATCTTGAGAAACATTTGAACTATATCCATCTATCTCATGATCACAGTCTACAGAACCGTGTAAATTTTCTACCGGCATATATTAACTCATTCAGCCCGGCGCGCGTATTTCCCAAATTTTGGAGGTGTCATCTAACGACTATGTACCTGTTGCAGGAGACGGATCGACCATGATAATTCAAGGGTAGTGCCAGATTAGCTTGGCGCCAAGCTAATCTGGCACTACCCTTGAATTATCATGGTCGACCCGTCTCCTGCTGTAGTGCGTCACGGATGAATATGTGAGCTGTGTGTTTTCTGA
>BTPG01000006.1:145366021-145416021 GCA_036245525.1 Semisulcospira habei
GCACACACACACACACACACACACACACACGCGCACGCACGCGAGCTAGCATGCGTACTAAGCACACACAAATACACGAGCACACACACACATGCAAACAACCTTGCACACAAACCGCATGCATGAGTTGAGTACACAAACATGCATGAGAACACACATGTTTGAGAGCACGCACGCACGCACGCACGCACACACACACACACACACACACGCACGCGCACACGCACGCGCACGCACGCACGCGCACACGCACACGCACACACACCACACACACCACACACCACACACACACCACACACCACACACACACACACACACACACCTCACACAACATGCTCCAGTTTCTTGCAATTTTTTAAACAAACAAACAATCAATGTTTCTCTGATTTATTGATCAAAAAAGAAATCAAAACACTGATCTCAACAGCCACTGTAAATCACATCCCATCCTCTGCAACGGGTGGAAAAGAGATTTTCAAACCGTGCATGACTATTACAGCATTCCAGTGACGACACAATGCCATTCTGTGAACAAGAATAGTTTTACCCTAACTTTAATTGTGCGTGTGTCTAACCCTCCCCTACAAAACAGACAGGTACAAAGCAGTAGTATTTCAAGATAAAGCCAGACACTTTTGGAAGTATATTTTACACCATCAGTCAAATCCTCATCAGTCCCAAAAATGTTTTGTATGGTTGATCACTCTTTATGTGATATAAGCAAAACCTGTAGAGTAATCTCTGGAGACACACTGTTTCATCATTTTGCAGCATGTAGCAATACTAAATAAGTGTTTTTTTTAAGCAGAGAGACTACAACAGCCACTGGAGAGACAATGTCGCAGTTCTAATAAGTACTGTCTGTGGCATCCAGTCCCAAACGTATCAAATTCTGCTCTTTGAGTTCTTGTCAGCCTCAGCGCTGTTTGGAGTCTGGAAAAAAAAATGAAGCATAATAGTGAGTAATTGATACGGTTTGATACGCGGTTTTGGGGCGGGGCGATCGTGTGCATCCCTTGGGGATGTACGTGGTCGTCTTGTTGCGTGCCTGTGTGTTTTTCTGTGCGCTGGTGGGTGCCTGTTGGGTGGGGTTGGTGGCTCTGGCTTTTTTTTTTTCCTCTTTCCTTCTACCTCTCTCCCTCTTTCTCCCCCCCCCCTACCCCTTTACAACTTCTCTCTAGCCCTCTTTCTCTCTTTACGCTTTTTCCTTTTCTCTTATTCCCCTTTCTCCTTCCTCCTTTCCCCCCGCCCCCGCCCCCTTCTCTCTCTCTCTCTCTCTCTCTCTCTCTCTCTCTCTCTCTCTCTCTCTCTCTCTCTCTCTCCCTCCCTCTCTCTCTCTCTCTCTCTCCCCTATTTTTTGAGTTACCCTTGAAGACGGTTTCACAACTACCTAATCTCCACTTATACCAATATTCTCTTACTGAATTTGATTATTTGCTTTGTTTTCATGACTTATTACTTGTTGTGTACCGTGCTAAATGCTGGGGTTTTTTTTCCCGGGGTCCTCCCGTTTTTCCCCGAGGTAGTCCTCAACTTGAAGGTGATATAAAGTTTGCCTTCGGGTTGGTGTTTAGCAGGCTTTGTGTATTAGACACTCCGCCTACTTCGTGCCCAAGGGTACTCCCCGTTCGTTTTCCTTCTCTTTCTCTCTCTCTCTCTCTCTCTCTCTCTCTCTCTCTCTCTCTCTCTCTCTCTCTCTCTCTCTCTCTCTCTCTCTTTCTCTGGCCTCATCTACACGCCTTTTCTTTCGCTCGCTCCTGCACGTGCTTGCACACACTCTTGTCTCTCGTGTTCAGGTTCTTTCCGAGTTTCTCTCTTACGATTTTTCGTTGACGTCATTTTTACTTTTTCCGCACTTTTGTTCTTCCTTTTCTTTCTTTTACGTCACCTCCTTCAGTTGCCACATTCTTTCTGCCAATGAAGATAAGTAGCGGCTAATCTCTCTGTTTGTTTGTTTGTCTATTTTGACAAAGGGTATTTACCCGAAATATTAATAAATTGTGTTGTACCCGTCTTTTCTAAGCGTGTTTCTTTCTCCGTTGGGTACTTCTTTGCATATTACACGCTTGGCAGTCACCTTTTTGGTCTGGATTGATTAGTGAGTAACTGGTCATGGGGGATTATGTCCTGATTTGTACAATCGCCCTAACAATTGGCGAAAGGGAAACAGCTTGGAAGAGTATAGTGCAAAACAGTGCTATTAATGAGGCAAGGTGCTGCATACGTCTCAAAATCACCTGCACCTGCAACTGCGGTAAATTATAAAGTAATGCATAAACATAAATCGGGGTGATAATATCATAATGACATACTACACGGTACACTAGGAACTATTTTAAGTACAACACATGGGATGGGTGTGTGTGTGTGTGTGTGTGTGTGTGTGTGTGTGTGTGTGTGTGTGTGTGTGTGTGTGTGTGTTACAAAAATTGCACACACACACAGACACGCACACACACACTTTGATACAGAGAAAGCAAGTGCACACAGGTACAGACTGTATGCACATAATATTCAACATTACCAAAGCCAAGAACAAAAGGTGAGATCAGGTTACATCAAGTCAACTGTACAAACTGTCATGTACACTTCTAATTTTTCTTGTTTAGTTGAAATAGATGCAGCTGTATAGTATACAGTTGTAGTATACAGTGACAACCAAATGTGTAAGCTAATTGCGTCTTGTGTACCATTTCGGGTACTCTATGGAGAACACTCTACACATTAAAAGTTTTAAAAGACAGGCAAAAACATTACTGTGTTATAATTCACAATCACTGTTACTGCAGAAATTATACTTCTCATCCAACTACACTTCAAAAAAGTCTGTATTGCACAACTGTCAGTATCATTTGGGAGTGGTATGAAAATGGATTCATGGTACATTATGTAACATTTACACACATTAAAGACATTAGTGAAAGGGAGTACTAACCTGACAGGTATTGAGTCTTGGCAGACTGATTTCTGTGGGGTCATTGGCGAAATATATCTGAAAGAAAATCATGTGACATTGTCAGCTGTACACATCCAGACCTACAACTACACACACACACACACACACACACACACACACACACACACACACACACACACACACACACACACACACACACACACACACACACACACATTTACAACTTCACACACACACACACACACACACACACACACACACACACACACACACACACACACACACACACACACACACACACACACACACACCATGCGATCAATAAACGGAATGCTCAGAATTGTAAACCGTGAATACTTTTGAACAAGAATAAACTGTATCTCCTGAAGCCGACCAGTCGCCACTTGCTGAAAGGTTACTGTGGTTACTGAATTCTGTTACGTACTCATACCATACTGACTGACTATCAAAGCGTTTGTGCCTGCTCACAGGCGCTCAACTGCCAGCCCACAGCCGGTAACTTTTCAACATCACGCCTCGTGTGTATACTGCCATTAGTGTGACACATTTGTAGGTGTAACGAACACCTGTGGTTCACTGAAGGTCGGCTCCTGCCAGTTTCTGATGTAATCTCGGCTCAACACACGAGCGTGAAATGTGTCGAATCAAGGGAACACAAACGACGACGTAGCGTACACGGGTCATATAAAATGTTCGGAATGGTACTTACAAGTCGAAATGTAGCCTTGTTTTCCGGCATCTCTGCGTCGATCGGTCTCAGTCACTCTCACCGGCCAGGAACTTGATTTTTCTCCTCTCCTCGAATCGGTCTTGCTCGATCCTGACTCGGCACTGATCTCGCACCAGCCCTGTCAATCTGGCGCAGTATTTCAAATCTCTGAAGCTACTACTAACTTCCGTTGGCTAGGCCTCTGTATCAGTCACCAAGCTGATTCCTTGCAAGGAATGTCATTCTAGTTGTACAATCACTTTTGAAGGTACACTGCCAAAGAAGCGTCTGCTTGACAGAATCACTGTGATGCCATATTTTGTATTCAATGCGCATGTCTGTAGCAGCCGAAACTATCACCGTATCTGTGTCGTCTGCTGCTAATCTATTTTTAGACGAGAACGATTACACGTCAGATGAACTAGGTTTTTGTACAGTGTTCAGATGTCACGTTGTCTGGAGGGAAATGAGTACCTGTGGTGTTCAAATGGACTTAGTCTGTAATGAAATACAACAATACACGGCTGTTTCAAGCATTTCCCCGCGGAAGTATAGGGCCTTTAAAAGTAAAAATGCTCTCCGCCTATCGGGGACCTTTACCTGAGACAAAAATCTCTGAACTAACATTAAACTCCTGAGTTTCCTTAAAATATAGTCTCTGTTGCGCTTTCTTGTGCACTTAATGAACGTTATCAGTGAATGTGAGATCCTGATCAATAACTGTACCCAAGTATTTAAAACTGGCTCCCTGCCGCTCCACCCTCAGTCCTTTGATTATCAAGGGCTCAGTGAGGAGGCTATTTGTACCGTCTCTCACACGCCCACCTCCAAACCCATCTCTTCTCTCTTGCCGACATTCAAGTAAAAAAAAAAAAACTGCCATCAAACCATCTGAGGAGATCATTCACGCTTGCAAAGTACTGTGACATTGAAAACTCGTCCTTGAGTCGGGCGCCAAGCTATTATGGCACCACCCTTGAATTAGCATGGTCGGTCTCATTGTTGTCTCCTGAACTGTAATGGAGTCTTCAGAGGGCACATCTGCGAATCTTCTCTCAGGGAAGACTGCTGCTTGCACGGCAGATGACAGTCTGCTTTCTTCGGTAAGACTGACGTAAAGATTCCAAAGAACTCTTGACTGTTTGCAGTGGTTATGAGACTTTATACATCTTATGGTAACTATGGTTATTTGTATCTATGTTTCTCAGTCTGTTGAATCTGTTGGCTATGAGGGTTTTTATTTCAGGACTGCATTGACTGTTCGACTACGAATGTCGAACGGCAATGGCATGGGTCAGAAATGAGCGGAACCGGCCGTACTGTTGTAATGATGACGAAATTCCCCTGGCTTGGTCAGTTCTGTCAGACTCAAGAGAGAAAGCGGGCGTTGGGGTGGGGTGGTGAGAGGGGTGGGGGAGGGGGGACGCAATGGTTATATCATAACCCGGTACGCAATGACAATCGGCCCGAAGTAAGCCGCAGTGGGACCGCGCACAGCGCCCTACATCAGCCCGATATCCTTCTGCATGCTGGAAACACAATGTATCCTGGAAACTGTAGGCCTACCATTCTGTGACCATGCGATGACGTGAAGCACTGTTATATCTTAATATGCCTGGTATGTAGTATAATCGTGACTATTATGGACATGCTAGCAGAAAATCTCATATTTCTCTATCCACTCCACCCCCCCCCCCCCTTCCACTTACCCTCCGCCCCCCTTCCCGATCCCTCGAAAATGGGGTATTTTAGTGCATATGCAGATGAACTAAAAAGAAGGCTTATTTATCGAAACAAACAAATTTTTGCACTTCACGTGAACATGTTACCGAGCGTACCACCAGCGTGCACAAAACCATGCACGCAACCCACGCACGCACGTACACACACACACACATGCACACACACACACACACGCTCACACTGACTACCTACCACTCCCCCCTCTGCCCCCACTCCACCCCCTCCACACACACAAACCCCTCCCCACCCCCACCCCCCTTCACACACACACACACACACACACACACACACACACACACACACACACACACACACACACACACGCACGCACGCACGCACGCACGCACGAACACACACACACACACGTACCGGCACAGGCATCAACACACACACACACTTACTACCTACCCCTAACCCCTCCCCCCACCCCCCCCCCCCACACACACACACACATACACACCTTCATTCCACCTCCCCCCCCCCCCCCACACACACACACACGTACTCACCACACGCACTGCAGATTAGCAATTTACGGCACACTAGTTCACAGGTTATGCCCTCGCGTCAGTGACTCCTTTTTACATGCGAATCAACTCCTTTCGTGGGTTCTGTGCACACCCAAGGCCGGCACGCAACCGGAGAGGAACGGTGACAACGCCGTGCGAACACAGGTTGAAAGAAACCCTTCTCATTTCGTTCGTGTGAGGATAAAAAAGAAAACGGGCCAGTTCCTTCAAGCAAGAGGCATAGATTGTCATGAGCCCCTGCAGGTGCAGGGGCTCATGACAATCTATGCCTCTTGCAGATGAAATTTATATGCATTCCACATCACATGCGTAAAACTGGCCGAATTCATTCGTCTACATCCAATGTCAGCAAAGATGTGAAGAAATATGTCTTATTCAACAAGAGGGCATACATTTTCATGGGTTCCGGCAGTTGCCGGGACTCATGGCAGACTATGCCTTGGGCAGATGAACGTATGGTTGTGTGACGTTCTACCCCTGATGAAAGGTGGGAAAGGTATCTTTTTTAAAGTTATAGTTTAAAATAGGCACAAGCCATGCAATCGGCACAGGCTACTGTGGACTTAAACGCACCTTACCTCTGCCCCTCCCCCCAAACCCCCACTCCCTCCCCAGCAGACTCCACCCCCTTCCACCGTACACACACACACACACACACACACACACACACACACACACACACACACATACGTACACACACGCACACGCACTGATACGCATACATTCTCCCGCCACCCCTTGTCTCCCCCCAAAACACACACACACACACACACACACACACACACACACACACACACACACACACACACACACACACACACACACACACACACAGGCGCACATAAGCCTCACAGTGGGTTACCTACCATTTCATGTGAAAATGGGTTCCCATATTTCTATTTATTCTAGGGCTCCTGAATTGATGCGAATGTTTAGAACTCACCTTATAACTAAGCTCTATAACTTAAAATAAAATAGACATTTTCTAGAAAGAGAGCCACTAGATGCCGAAAAAATGGGTTTCTTCCAATAAAGTGGGTGGGTGTCTCTCTCACACAAAAACTGGCATTACAGTCAAAATGGGTGTCTTCACAACAGTAGGCGTCTGTAATAAGGTCAAGTTCATGGAATACTTCTTTTTCACATTAATTTTTTTCCCAACTTAATGTGTATGTGTGCTTTAACATTCTTTACATTGTATGGTGCAAAATTCAATAAACACTGGCCCGAAACCTTTCGATTATGATTTTTACAGAGGAAATCTTTTAAACATTGCTGCGTTTTGTCCTTCTGAAGCAAAACAGTGTATCATGGCATTGATTTGAGAATCAACATAATGTATTCTGGAAATTAAAGGACTTTTTTTTTGTTTTTGGGTACTCTGGAGTTTCAGACAAACAGCAACAGAGCATTTTGAATATTAACCCTTATCATTCGGAATACACCAGTGTGTGCAACTAGTGTAACTGAAATAGTCCAAGGGTTAGTGCCAGAATAGCTTGGTGCCTCTAGGCGCCAAGCTATTGTGGCACCACCCTTGAACTAAAGCCATTGGTCTATGTCCTCTTCTGTAAGTACTGTAATGTAGCTTGCATAGAATTATGGCAGTGAACAAATTTGAAGCTATTAGCCTCAGTATGACTATGATGCGGGTCAAAAAGTGTGGAAAAATATGAAAGATAGAAAAAGACCCAGACGAAGAAACGAACACTTAACTTATTCTACCCCAACAAAATTTAAGATCCACCACGATAGTTCAAGGGTGATGCCAGAATAGCTTGGCGCCTATGGGCGCCAAGCTATTCTGGCATCACCCTTGAACTATCGTGGTGGATCTGTGTCCTGCACTGCAACGCAGTCTTCTGAAGACGACTTCAACATTTGGGCTTAACTTATTCTACCCCAGACACACCACAGCAAAATAAAAGGTCCACCACGATAGTTCAAGGGTGATGCCAGAATAGCTTGGCGCCTATGGGCGCCAAGCTATTCTGGCATCACCCTTGAACTATCATGGTGGATCTGTGTCTCCTGCACTGCAACGCAGTCTTCTGAAGACGACTTCAACATTTGGGCTTAACTTATTCTACCCCAGACACACCACAGCAAAATAAAGATCCACCATGATAGTTCAAGGGTGATGCCAGAATAGCTTGGCGCCTATGGGCGCCAAGCTATTCTGGCATCACGCTTGAACTATCATGGTGGATCTGTGTCCTGCACTGCAACGCAGTCTTCTGAAGACGACTTCAACATTTGGGCTTAACTTATTCTACCCCAGACACACCACAGCAAAATAAAGATCCACCATGATAGTTCAAGGGTGATGCCAGAATAGCTTGGCGCCTATGGGCGCCAAGCTATTCTGGCATCACCCTTGAACTATCATGGTGGATCTGTGTCCTGCACTGCAACGCAGTCTTCTGAAGACGACTTCAACATTTGGGGATTCCGGTCTTGGGGTAGAATGAGTTAAAATGACAGAACAGAACACTGATATTAATTAATTAACTGACAACATAAGAAATCACTTGAAACTTCAGCCTTTATTTAACGTCTTTCGTCTCCAACAACCAACCATTCTTTCATTTGCAGAGTTTTTAAAATGGTATGCAGTACAACCAACCATTCTTTCATTTGCAGAGTTTTTAAAATGGCATGCAGTATATTACAAAATGATCCGCCCCCCCCCCCCCCCCCAATAACACTCTTGTAATCAATCTTTACATTGTCAATGGTTTTCTTATCTTATTATTGTCTTTTGTTCCCAACCGGCTATTTCGTTTTGCAAATCCAAAGGTTATACAGTATACAAAATGATCCAGGCGTCCATCAGATTAAAAAAAAAGCAGGCTATACATGCTGAAACCACCCCAATAATAACACTCATGTAATAAATCTGTATGAAATCGAAAATGCCGCGAGTGGCGGGGAACCTCAATTCATTTCTTTTGTAACTTTTTCAGTCTGTTGCGGATGTAATCCTTAATGTTTGTCCAGCGCCTATGTCTAAATGCAGGCTCCTCTGCCATTGCGTACTGTATCTCGGCCTTTCCAGGAAGTTTGTTCATGACGAGGTGTGTCTTGAAACGAGTTTGAACAGCTTTCTCTTCAGCTTCCCCCCATGGTTTCCTTGTAAATCTAGCTTTCTTTCGAACAGGAGCTGACGCAGTACTGTCATCATCAAAACTATCTAGATTGTCATCAGGCTCTGGACGTCTTTTCTCCGTCATGCTCATCGATTCCTGTGTTGTTGACTTGCTACTTGCTTCATTCACAGGTGCTGTTCCCCCCGAGACCTCTCTGCCAGTTTCTGATGTGTCTTCATTGTCAAAGTCAATCTCTTCATCATCGCCCAGCTCAGCTCTAATGCAACTCTCAAAATCTGTCATCCCATTGTTAATTGACAGAAGAATCTTTGCCACTTTTGCCTTTTGAAGGACGTCTTGAGGTTGGCGGTAGATATGGCGATGTATCCGAATATCATGGCCAATGAAATCTGCCAGCTGATCCTGGTCTAACTCCGAGATGGCCATTGACTGAGCCAAAGTTGCAACCTGCTTCCGCAACTGAGTAAATGTGAACATGGCTGGGTATGACACCCCTGCTTCTAGGGAATGGGCCTTCAGAACATCATGGCCTCTGTAAGGCCTCTGACCAGAAGGTGTGGCAAAGATGTACTGGGAATCAGCGAGAGCTGGCACTGATTGCCTCATTTGAAGGATTCTGTCCACAGTTGTCATCATCTTCTTCGTCAGCAAAACGGGAACACTCCTATTATACTTGCCTCTGATTTCCACTCGCTGAAAATGATTCACCATTTTCTTCTCAACCTCTGTGAGACCTTTCAAGATATCTTGATTGGTGATCGATCCAATTTTAGCATTCTGGAAGTCTGACACCTTCATTCTCTGAACTTCTCCCCCTCGTTTTCGGTTGAAAAGTGATACAGCACAAAGAGTTGCTTTAACCACTGTCGGATAATCTTACGAAACCATCCTTGTCTCAAGAAGCTGTTGGACCTTCCTCACATCTTCACATGATGGGATCAGCTTGGGTTTGTTCATGGTCATTTTCCCGACCGACTGGGCTGCTGTAGCGGACACACAATCATACCAGTCCCCGTTGAAGACAGAGTCAAACCGCTGCGCCTCAGAGAGCTCCTGTCGCCACCTGTCGTCTGAACCCTGCCCAAGCTGTTTGGATGCCTGTGACTGTTTGATCTGTGAACACTTTTTCAAAGCATGGCCTATGCGCATTGCGAGATTGCCTTTTTTGAACTGATGTGTGTCCTCATCAAAATCTGCTAGCTCTTTTACAGCCAGGACAACATGATCAAAGCTAGCTGAATTGATCACAGCATTTAAACTTGCGATTTTCATTTCTGACCTCACTCTGATAATCTTTAATAGTCTCCCTAACTCCCGCATCCTGGAGCTGATTTGTCCAGCCGTGTGTTCTTCAATGTCCCTGCGGTCAAATAATATCTTTCCATACTCAAGAAGCAAGGGGTCAGTTCTGATGAGACGGCTTATCTCATCATCTCTCTGGCTGGCCAAGACCTTGTGATAGAATGAAAATTCAACGTCTAAGGGTATTGGAAGCATTAGCCGACCACGGCGCGCCGCGTCTCCTCGCCGAGTGATCTGAAACCCTCCTGGCTTCTGACAGCAACGTTTTGAGTGTACAGAGATCAGCTTTTTTTGATAGAGCCCTTTGCAATGGCTACAGGCGAGAAGGTCGTCTACCTTACTAGTTTTGGTGCGATACTTAGGAATCAAACATCCTGATTTGTTTTCAAGAACAGCAACGTTATGCATGTAATCAACCCTCATCTTGTAGTCTGCTCCATGCTCGACGTCTCTGCTTGGTCCCTTTTTTCATCGACAAAATTTTAGCAACGTCTGCCTCATCTGCATGGACATCTTGTAAGTGGAAAAAGAAAGAAAGAAAGATTGAAACCAAAGCTGCATTAGAAACAGAAACAGCCCAATTTTGGTTTAAGAGGCCTTGCACAAGAATAAAAAGAGTAATCCCGTGTATGACCGATTTACATATGTGTGACCTCGGTGACGAGGGCTGGCTTCTGCAGCAGTCAAAATCCACGTTTTCTGAAAATGCAAGCAGTTTTCACACATTTGTCAACCCTGCGTGACCCTTTGAGAGAGGTCACTCAAATTGGCATGTTTAAAAAGGTCTTGCCACAAAGTATCCGTGGGCCAAGCTTGAAGAATGTGGCTTGAATAGTCTCCGAGAAAATGCCACCGTTAACTCATTCTACCCCCAGACACACCACAGCAGGATAATAGGGTGGGATTCTAGTAACAAAGAAAACGCGAGAAAAATCAAACGGAGGGGGGGGGGGGGCATGTCCTTCATTTTCAGCGGCCGAAAAATCAAACGACACGGTGTCCACCGTTCGCCAAAGTATCCAAAAACCGACAGGGGGAGCGAGACCAAACACACCCGAAAATGGACTTTGTTATGACACTCCTGATATCTGCAGTATAAAAATGGAACGTGCGTACCAGTTTATGTTCAGATGCACACTAAACGGCACTCTGTCTTGGACAATATCCTTTTTCACCGCCATTTTCCACTGCGACCTAAAGTTACCGGAAGTGTCGGGCGATAGTGAACCAAACTACATACAAATCCAACCCATTTGAGATTTTTTTGCCATTTAAGAAGAATTTTTTTTCCCGTCTTTTTCGTTGTTATTAGACGCGGAAAATAAATATGCTTCAGCGGAATTGTGAAAGAATTTCCGCGGAAATCCGCGGAAACGCGGAAGAATCCCACCCCTGGGATAAGGATCGACCATGATAGTTCAAAGGTGATGCCAGAACAGCTTGGCGCCTACGGGCGCCAAGCTATTCTGGCATCACCCTTGAACTATCATGGTCGATCTGTGTCCTGCGCTGCAATGCGGTCTTGAGAGGACAGGGGCAAAATTTAAGGATTTTGGTGTTGGGGTAGAATGAGTTAAAGTTTACCATGGACGACGGACGGACGACCAGTGGCCCAGAACATAAACTCACTTTTGCTTGGCACGCACGCCAGCCAATAAAATGAAGATGATCATAGAATCACTTTACTTACCAGTTTGTAATTGGGAGCATTCCGCTGCCGTCCATGCACCCTCCTACCAGACGCACCCTCTGTGGCAGAGGCTGGGGGGGGGGGGCATGATTCTGCAGCATAGATCCCGATGGGTTTGGACATCCTGCTGCCATCCGGCGCTGGGTGTGTGCAGAAAGTCCTGAGCCGGTGTGACCAAAACGGTGTTGCTGAGAACATGTCCAATACAACCATGTAAACCAACTGACATTTTGAATCAGATTGATTGTACATTGCTTAACGTCCCGACAGCCACAAGGCTTTCTCAGGACGTGCCTGCACTGCTTGTAAAAAAAAACCCACCTAAACAGAACATTGCCATGTATGTCGCCTGCCGGTCAAATACGTTAACTCATTCTACCCCAACACCAAAATCCTTAAATTTTGTCCCTGTCCTCTCAAGACTGCATTGCAGTGCAGGGCACAGATCGACCATGATAGTTCAAGGGAGATGCCAGAATAGCTTGGCGCCCGTAGGCGCCAAGCTATTCTGGCATCACCCTTGAACTATCATGGTGGATCCTTATCCTGCCGTGGTGTGTCTGGGGTAGAATGAGTTAAATAAACCTAGCACATGGGGCCAAGACATAAAGCTAAGACCATTTAGCAACACACATCCAATATCAAGAGCTACAGGCAGTGCAGACAGTAGGGAGAGTTTTAAAAAGGCAAATACAGGTGAATGGACAAAGGATAGACAGAAACACATGCCCCATAATAGAGAGAAAAACCCACCCTGTGGGGCTGACCAGGATGACCCTGAGAACTAAAAACTGGCAATACAGTAAAAAGCGACACTTCAGTTGCACATTCCTAAAGACCTGTTTGTGGACGTTTGTTCTTCGAATCGCGAGGCAGTTTTGCTAACGAGGATTGAAATCTGGCGCCATTTTTGTTTTTAAAAAAAAAGTCAACTGATACTGTGCATGCATGTGGCAAGTTAACACATGTCAGAAAAAAAGAAGAAACAAAATCGCGTGGCAGATTGACCTTGTAATGGGGTTATTGAACGAATTCCTTTCATTGAAGAAGAAAGCTTTTATTAAAATCGTGGGGTTCTATTATCATTTACTACAAGACTCAACGGTCAGAGCGGCCGAGAGGCCGAAGACACGTTTGAAGCAGACGCCTTATTTTTCTGGGCCAAACGGGTATCGGGGATTGGAGGCATCTCTCAGTTAAATAACTGCACTGAACAAGTACATTTGGGCGTGCTCTTAACTAAGAAATATTGCATAAAGTACCTCTGCAAACGCGAAAGAATGGCCGGTGACGGTTGGAGACGAAAGACGTTTAAGCAAGGGAAACAACTCCGTTCATCGGTGTTGGGCTAACCAATCAGCGATCATCAAATTGATCTGAAAACACTCAGGCCGCTTCCGTGTCCACACACAGGCCCAGGGCATCCCTGAAACACAACCATGAAGTAAATATGTTAAAATGGGGACATCGTATTTTGATATTTTTTTCTGACTTTTGAATGAAAGATAATACAGAAACAACCCTCAGAAAAAATGGGTGTCTGACTTGGTCACCCAGAATTTTACACACACCCATTTTGCATAAGGATGGTAAAGAAAGTAACCCATTTCAGTGATTTGGTGTACGCACGCACACACACACACACACACACACACACACACACACACACACACACACACACACACACACACACACACACACACACACACACACACACACACACACACACACACACACAAAACTACTCCCCCCCCCCCCCACCTATCTCCCTCGCTTCAGAAAAGAAAAAAAAGTAATATGTTTCTTCCACATTTCACGATGAGACATTTATCTTATTTGTATTTTTTTTAAATAAGATCTATTCACCCCTCGAATGCTAAGTACTGACATACCGTTCGGCGGAAAAGACGCGTAGTTACGTAGTTAGGTAGTCACGTAGTTACGCGTCTTTTCCGCCGAACGGAATCGTCAGTAGCAGTCAAGGGGTTACAAGTCAAAGAAACATTCAAACTCAAGTTCTTTAGAAACAACCACTGACTAAAATAGTAATGAGGAATGCCTTCTGATCCTGTAAAAGAGTACCAGTACATTTTAAGTACATTCTTTTCTAGTCAGTCCCCCGTGGTTCGAATCCCTGACAATGTCATTTTTTGATTTCCGGTAATTATTGTGGAAGTCGTATACGGTATTACGTGGTCCCTAGGCGTGAACAGGGTATATATATATATATATATATATATATATATATATATATATATATATATATATATATATATATATATATATATATATATATATATATATATATATATATATATATATATATATATATATATATTCTTGGGCTCAAGATGCAATAGAGACAGAGAGAATCAATGAATCAACGAAACGTTATTTTTCGACGGTAAAGGTATTAGCATAGTCAAAAAGAAACCATTTTCGCACCTGCTGTTGCTACAACTACAGCACAATTAACTAAAGGGGGAAAAGGGGGGGGGGAGCAGGGATACATCGATCAAGAGAGAGAGAGAGAGAGAGAGAGAGAGAGAGAGAGAGAGAGAGAGAGAGAGAGAGAGAACAATGAACAATGAACAATGAACAATGAACCTTTATTTTCAACGTTAGAAGTTATTGGTAACAGGACCAGTTTTCAAACTTGCCGTTAAGAGAGAGAGAGAGAGAGAGAGAGAGAGAGAGAGAGAGAGAGAGTAGAGAGAGAGAGAGAGAGAGAGAGAGAGAGAGAGAGAGACTCTCTCTCTCTCTCTCTCTCTCTCTCTCTCTCTCTCTCTCTCTCTCTCTCTCTCTCTCTCTCGCTCATCTTAAAAGTAAACGAGTACTCATTAATCATGCAAGAATGGAGCTGTTCCGAAGCTGGTGACAGAAAATACAAAACGCATAGTCGTTCAAATGGTAGGACACAATGGTCGGTGATTCTCAGAGACTGATGTAAATCGTACACGGAAAACCGCAAGAAAAGGTACTAACGCAACCCAGGACATCAATGCATTTGGACTCCTCTCTTCAGGAAGAGTTATCGTCAAATCATGGTTGGTTATCGCGCTTGGTTACCATTGGAGTGTTATGTCTGGCCTTAAGCTTTTTTCCAGTAGTCCATTGTAGTGTTATGGTGGGCCTTCATTTTTGTTCTGTACGCTGAAAGTAGTAATCTTAAACCCAAATGACTCCTGAACCTGAGGCAGAAAACGGGGCCAACATCTTCGTCATCAAGAGGCATAGATTCTGAGAGGCTCCTGAGAATCTATGCCTCTGGCAGATATAACGGGTAGGAGGATTATACTGAACTTCTTTTTTTCCCTGTTCCTTTCAGGATCAGAGCATACATAATATTATTAACGCATATCCAATCTTGGCGGCTTCTATCGTAGAGTTATCAATCAGAGCAGATTGGAAAGTCCCGCCTCTTGCAACTCCTGGCCAAACGTCAGGATTGGAACGACCGTGCCAGCTCGAGAAATGTGCCTATAAAACAAATACGTAAGAGCACCAATCGTGCTCATCCCATAACAAAAAGTCTTTAGATCTTTCACCCGCGACAAATATCCAGTACTGAGCTGACGACTGTCAAAAAAATGTGAGTTTTTCAAAAGAAATTTGGCGTTAGAAGTGAAAAGCGGTACCCGCATCTTAGCATGTCGGGGCAGTTCTCATTGCTTGCTAATTTCTTTCGCTTCGTTTCACCACCTTTTTGGGGTTCTGTTTCGTCAGCCAGTCGGTCGGTATACAGCTTTTCAATAAGCACTGCTAACATCAGTCTGTGAGCCGTTGGCGTCCGTCTTCAAGAGTCACAGATGTTCATAGGCCCCTAAGACAGCAGGGGCTCATGAGCATATGTGGCTCTTGCCTCAGAAAGGCGGTCTGGCCATATTTACATCAACTCTACACCTTACCTGACTTTGTCCTACGGTACAGCTTTGTCAGGCACGAGATACGCTATAGTACCAGACCGTTTACTTGAGTCTGCACGAGGCATAGATTCTCATAAGCCCCTGCGTTCGCAGGGCTCATGAGAATCCATACATCTTGCTGGCAAGGTCTAGTCTGATGTACGTCATCTCTGCTTCTTCATAAACAGGAATCAGCCGTGACTGAAGGTGCGTTATGGGGACTGATGGCTGGCTAGACACATCTCTCCAGATTTCTTTTCATTCCAGCCGTCATTGCGGCCTCGCTCCTTCGGTGTTGCGATGGTCGTCGGGGCAACACACAATAAGCGACTCTGAAAAAGCAAACAGCGCAGGGGCGGTAAGCTTTATCAGGACACCGATTATGTCCCCTTTTTCTGTCAGCGGAGGATTCTCCGTCAACAGCACTGGTAAGCAAGCATGCAAGCAGGGATCAAGCACACACGCGAGCTAGAGAGCGACTGAACTAGCACACACGCACGCACGTACTCGCATGCACGCACGAACGCACGCACGCACACACACATATTCGTTCAATCTCAGCCACAGACACCATCGTCACACACAGCCTCACAATCACTTCAGCTTAACCCATTTAGCCCCGGCGCTCTACAGCAAGAGATTAGCTTGGCGCTCTAAATGGCGCCAAACTAATCTGGCACTACAGTTGAATTATCATGATCGATCCATCTCCTGCAACTATTACACAGTGGTTAGGTGACGCCTCTAGACTTTAGGAAATGTGGCCGTGGGGTTGAATGGGTTAATGAAAATCTTTCCTCTTCTTGCGCTTATTATTATGATTATGATTATTATTAATGGTTATGATGAAGATGATGGTGATGATGATGATGACATATTATATGATGATGACGATGTTATTATCATGTTATATGGTGATGATTACGATGATGATGATGATGAGAATGATGATGATGATGATGATGATGATTTTCTTTTTCTGGAGAGGGGGAGCAGTGCTTCCACGAATAACAATCCCACCAACTCCACAGGCTTCGACGCCCAAAACTCCCTCCACACCCTCTTCATCACTCACCCCTCCCCCCCTCACACACACACACACACACACACACACACACACACACACACACACACACACACACACACACACACACACATACACACACAAAACACACACACACACACACACACACACACACACACACACACACACACACACACACACCTTTCCTCTCCATCTCCACTCCCACCCCCGTCTCCTCCACCCGGCGCGTATGTCACAAAATGTGCGTCCCTCTATTCGTTGTGCAACGACTCCTAGTGGAAGTTCATTCAATGGGAGCCCGATAAAATTTGATAAAAACATTGACACAGGGTGAGCAGGCTGCATAAATCGTCCTACAGGCGGACAAGCCCATGAAAGAAATTCCTCACTGAGTCTCAAAAATGGAAGGAAATGGGACGGTCACCGGGGAGCAAGAGGCATAGATTCTCATGAGCCTCTGATGTCGCAGGGCCCATGAAAATCTATGCCTTTTGCAGACGAAAAAGTTTTTGAAAGCTTCTTTGAAGCGAATAAATGGCAAAATGGGCAGACCGGTTTAGAACTGGCGCGTGCGTGTACCCAGTACACCCTGCCACGCGACTTGCGGGTATGCCGGGTGGAGCAGTGTCCGATTACTAGACAAATGGTATTAACAATGAGGGTAATTTCTGTAAGGGTATATTGGAAACCACAGACTGAAATAAAATCCAACCCCAAACAAACTTCCATAAAAAACAACTTGAAAATGAAATATACTGTACATGCAATGATGACCTTCCATACAAACTTAAATCTAACCTTCCAAGTTCCATGATAAGTACACACAAAATACCTTCCATTAAGTTTGGACCAGTTTTGCTCAACAGAACTGCTCCCGCCCGCAACGCCCTCCCCCCCCCCCCCACCTCCCCAATCCCCGCTTCTGAACACTTGGTATGAGTATTTAATCGCTGCCCGAGCCAAATTTCTTACAATTTTATGTTCGTGCGCAGCGCAATGCGTAATGCAAAATTGGAAGACGTGAATCGACCACGGCAGCACATTTTGTGGCTGAACAGTTTGGCCTTTAGCTCATTCAACGCTATACGACACCTTCGCAGCTATTGATGCGGAACGCATTGAATGAGTTAATGTCCCGGTCACACTTTTTTTTTCTACAAGAAATACAATCATTTATGATATTCACCACAGACATTATATTTGTTAAATGTTCATAAATTTCATCACGTCTTGTGTTGTCTTCCGCTGTTGCTGTTGCTAACTGCACCCCGTGAGGCCGATGTCAGCCTAAAACCGACGCCGCCTCGAAGGTCTTGTACTAACTGGGTGGTCAGTCTTATTTACCAGTCGCTAGTTAGTGCGCAAAGCTGAAAAGAAGTGTCAACGCTGAATATGCGGGTCTGAAGACAGTGGCTGTCTTTAAGTGTTTGCAGTCCAAACCACACAACCAGGTCTATGGTCCAAAACCCATAATTATCTATCTTAACCCTTTGCTATCGCTACCGACAGGCCAAGGGTTAACCCTTTGCTGCATGCATCCATCGATACTCTTGACCGTACTGATGGCTGCATACTCAACTAAGGGCGACCACCATGATCCCGGGCGTCCCTGATACGCCACAATATTTGCATTTGGACCATTTATAATAAGTGCACGCGGGGAAGGAAATCGAATTAATTTAATTTTTTTTTTTTTTTTTTAAGTTTTTTTTTTTTTTTTTTTTTTTTTTTTTGTTAGCCAAGAGTCTCGTGCCCCCTGACTGAATATTGACGCTTGGAGCCATTCAGTAGCACGAAACTCTTGGCAGAAAAATCTTCCATTCCCCCCCCCGCCCACCCCGCCCCTATTTATGTGCGTGTTACTTTCACACACTTCATATTTTCATATATTCTGACGAGCAAAAGAAATGCGACATTTTTGGAATCATCGGAAACACTAACGTGTTTCCGATGATTCAAAAAATGTCGCATTTCTTTTGCTCGTCAGCATATTATGTGGTTATAGGCAAATGTCCGAATAAAGCTGGCATTATATTTTACACAACAGAACCAACCGTATGAGAGATCACTTGCAATTAAACACCATCATATGCAGGTCAGTAGTCGCCTAAATGATGGTCCTTAATGACAGATGACACTATTTGCCCTATAAGATTTCTCTTGAGAGAGCATCTGATTTAAGACCATTTGTTTTTCTTGCAAAAGTGGTAATTAGAGTTTAGCATACAATTAATACGTGTTTTTGTGTACATTGTATCAATAACATATTGACTCTGTCCGATCTGTACAATTGCCTCCAGTGGAACATACACAGATGTTTGTGTCTGAACTTTGAACTCGTATGTAAACGTTAGCTGGACATAGTTATGCAGGCGATGTCAGCATATTCGGACTATCTCAGTTTCAGTGGTGAAGTTTCGTTTGCAACGAACGATTTTCGACAAAGAACGGCATTATACGGCATATAAACAGCTTGTATCATAAGCATAGACTGCGCTCAAAACATCTCCAAGAGGCATAGATCCTCCGCCCATGCGCCCGACGGGTGCATGAGGATCTATGTCTCTTGGAGATATTAGGAGTGTTGATTACGCTTTTGGTACGATTTAGTTATCAACGATGACTTCGCCCCCGAGGGGCGCACGAGGATCTATGCCTCTCGGAGTGTTGTCTATGCTTGTGGTACAAGCTGGTTGTCTACCATGACGTCGCTGTAGCTCGACGTCGGGAGTCGTTCGTTTCAAACGAAACCTCAACATATCGCAACGGATCACGACGCATGCGGAGATGGGATTACCTTGTAGTGCTTGTGCATGACTTCCGCTGGTATGGCCGGAGCGTTGTCAGTACTTCAGATACGATTGCAGAGCGTTCTGTGCATTTGGAACCTCCGGGGTCTTGGGTGCTGGTCTGTGATTTTGGACTTACGGCCCGAGGCCGTAAGGTCCAAAATCACAGACCAGCACCCACCCACGCGAGTCAGATCGACAGCAGAAAGTTCATGATGAAGTCGGCACGCGTCCTCGCAACGGGAGCTTCATCCACCTTATCAAGAAGAGCTGCGCGTAGAGGGAAGGATTAACTTAAGGTTGACACGCACACAGAGCCTTACGGCTCTTGTTTGCTGGTCTGTGATTTTGGACATTACGGCATAAGGCGTAAGTCCAAAGTCACAGACCAGCACACACAGGACTTTATCAGTGCGAGCCAGACTGAATCCTATGAGATGGACGTCAAGATGCAGATGGTACACGTACTAGCAACGGAAAGCCGACTCCATACAATCGCGAGAGCTGATCGTGTAAGGAAGTGTTACCTAATAGGTTCAAAAGGTGGGGAGAAACAGAAGATGGAGGTGGCTGGGCCATGTTCTCAGGGTGCAGCCAGACGCCCTGCCAGAGGTGGCACTACGCTGCACACCACAAGGGAAACGAAGAGGATTTCGCCCAAAAGAGACATGACGTCCCTCTCTGGAACGAGAACTGAAAGACTGTGGCCTGACGTGGGAAACATGGCGCCAAGATAATTCAGCACAGCCCGTGAATTATCTTGGTCGATCCATCTCCTGCTGTAGTGCCGGCGTCGGAGTTAAATGGGTTAAGTCCGAATGCCAGAGGAAGGTCAATGGAAGGATGGCACGCGCTTACGCAACGGGAGCCATACCCACATTATCAACAGAGCAGAGCAGTGTAGAGACGGATTAACTGAAGGGTTCACACATGATCTTGGGCCCAGCTGAATGGCACTAGAGGCGACAGTTGAAGATAAGCATAGGCTTGAATCCCTAGCAGCTCCTTTCCTTGCAGGTGTTAGTAAATGCTGCCTATCACTCATTGCTGGCAAGAGACAGATTCTAATGGGCCCCAACGGCGGCCGACGTCGGCCCGATGACCTCTTGCGCATTAGGATGATGGACTATACCTGACAGTTCCGCCAATGAAAGTATAAGGGCACTGGTGACCATACTCTATGATTTTAGCCCAGCTTGATTTTAGCCACAGTTGGACAGCTAAAGAAAGCTTTAAAAGAATGTGTTAAAGTTTCTTAGTGAGACCACTCTGGTCTTAACTTTTTTTGCAACCTTGGGGGGGGGGGGGGGGGTCTGGGGCGGGGAGGGGGCGGGGAAGGGGGGGTGGGGTGGGGTTATAATGTAGTGTTGCATG
Organism: Semisulcospira habei; assembly: GCA_036245525.1. Classification (NCBI taxonomy): domain Eukaryota; kingdom Metazoa; phylum Mollusca; class Gastropoda; family Semisulcospiridae; genus Semisulcospira; species Semisulcospira habei. The sequence continues at coordinate 145,387,157 of BTPG01000006.1, forward strand.
AGCTTTTCGGCCAATTCGACAACCGAAACAGTGGCTGAATTCACGTACTGGCTGCATTTACGTCTCGAGCCAAACAAACTATATTTTAGAGAGGGGAGAGGAGAGGGGAGGGGAAAGGTTAGGGAGGAGGGGGGGGGGGGGCTTGGGGCTTGGGTAGATGAAGTGGTAAATCGACGAACTGGTCGCGAGTTCGGACCCAGGAGTGGTTACAATTTGTTCAGAGATTTCGAGTCGTTGTATTACAACTTGAAAATCTCGCAATTCACCAAAGAATGGCCTCTTTTTTTTTTTCTCTCTCTCTCTTTTTTTTCTTCACAGGACAGACGTCCTTTGCTCTCTACAACATAGACATTGTATGGTGTCTCGACGACAAAAATAACAAAACTGGACTGTGACGGCAGACGGCTTAACCTAAGTCGGCCTCATTTGAATAGGCACGCTCCCGACACGAGCGCACGTGCCAGCACCCTGGTTCTCGAAACCCCCTCCCTTTCTTCACAAGCATACAACAACCCCTCCCCTGCTATTAGGCTGGCGAGGAAGGAACTTATCGGCACATTATAAGTTCATTCATGTTTTATAGCCTAACACATCTGAAACGTGCTTCATTCGGAAATGTGGCTTTATGCCGCTTATAACACGTCTCAAATGAGTTAACACTGCCTGTTAGTTTATGTTTGTTTTTTTGTGTGTGGTCCGTTTCACAAGAATGCTTTTGAGAAGAGACTGACTGGCCAAAGTGTAACGTATTCGGGTCTGTGATTTTGTACCCCAACTCATTCGAGACGTGCCGCATCCGGATACGCGGCTTTAAGCATGTTAAAAGTTAAAAGCATGCAACATAATATTTACAGGAGAACCTAACGGAGACAGAAATGCGCTCAGAAATGAGAGTCACAACCAAGTATTAACATTTTTCAAAACAGACAAACAAATGTACAGCTCAGTCGCAGCGTGTGAGTGTGAAGAAGAAAAGTGCCCCCACTGAAGGATGTGACGTAAAACGAAATAATAATACCGTTATTATATAGGCGCTTTTTCTCAATTTTTGGGGAAATCGACTCAAAGCGCCGCGCCTGAAACCCAACACACACACTCACGAAACAGACACGGATTTACGCCATTTAAGACAAACACAGTACAAGACAAACGAAGGGCCAGTCAGCTACTGAAGTTACAGAGATTTTTGATAGCTTGTATTTGAAATTTGTAAAGTGGCCTGAGACCGGTACCAAAGTGTGGGGGGTGGAAGAACCGGAGTACCCGGAGAAAGAACCCCCGACGGTCCGCCCGAATTAACGGTGACACTTACCAGAGGAGAAAAGATGAACAAAAGTGCGTCATAAACGAAGTAACATTAAAAACTAACGTTACACACGCTTGGCAGTCACCTTTTTGGTCTGGATTTCGTAATATCCACAGTCACAGACCTGCATACGCTGTGCCGGGGGTCACGATGTAAAGCAAGGTGAATTCACCTCCTGTAAAAAGGGGGAGCTGAGTGGTTCGGTGGTAGAGCGTTCGACTCTTGTCTGAAAGGTCCCGGGTTCGAAGCCAGCTGGGGTAAAACTTTGTTCAAACCCTATTTCGGCACCCCCCCCCCCCCCCTTCTTTGAAATCACCTTCGTGTTTTTTTTGTTTTTTTTTTAAAAACACGTTAAGCCCTAAACGTTTAACATTTTTTTTTTAACCTGGTGTAAAATGTAAGCTTTTCAAAACTGTGGAATATTTTTCATATCCGATACCAAGCAACAACCTTCTCGGGATAGAATCTGTGAAAGGGAAACTTTCAGTAGGTCCCGGAAGAACGGTCTACCCGTGTCTCGAACCGCCATACGGGCGTCACAGTGCGGAAAGTCCGAGAAGGGCCCTTGTAGCGCAGCAAGGACTTCTGATATTTGATTTGCTGGAGAGACCAGGTGTCAACGGATGCACCCGCTTATTCAGTCGATCCATCAACCAGCTTATACCCATCTGCAAGAGGCATAGATTCTCATGAGCCCCTGTGTTCGCAGGGGCTCATGAGAATCTATGCCTCTTGATAGGGAAGATGCCTACACCCGTCTCTCCTCGAATGAGGTATGTACTAGAGACTGCAGTCGGAAAACAACAGTGCTTGTGGGAGAGCATAAATGTTTAATCTTTCAGTTTTGCATTTTTTTTTTCTTCTTTTGAGCGCAAGATTTGTTTAATGTAGAGCTCGCAGAATGCTCCCCCCCCCCTTTCCGCCCTCCATAAAAAACAAGGACTACTATACAGGGTAGGAAGGCATTATAATTTTTCAAGTCTTTCTATTTTCAGTCTTGATTATTTGTTTGACTGTTGGTAGCGATATTTGTCGCGATGATTCCTGAAGGACGTGAAGAAATCATCACGAAAAATATCGCTACCAACAGCCAAAGGGTCGATGAAACCCAGAGGACGTAAGTACATTACATATTTTAATATTTTATTCCCATCTTTTGATTTACTTTTAAAGACAGGTCAATGAAATTAAAATAAAGATAAATGTGTTGCTGGGGTGGAGGTGGGGTTTGGGGGGGGGGGGGGAGGAGGTGCTGAATTGTGATTTTAGGACCCCACAGATCTAAGTCTTCTTGTCCATAATCACAAAACAGCACCCACACAATCAAACTGACCAGCAAAAGAAATGCGACATAATTCGAATGATCGGAAACTCTGGATGACGGAGTAGTTCTGTTGCTCGTAAGTAGATGAGCAGAAAGGCCCCAAAACACACACTGTCACACAGGTTACACTGGTAGCATTTTATCAGGTTTATTTGAAGATTTCAAAAAATTCACGGGGGGTCTGACTCTCCTTTTCTTCTTTTATTCTTAACTTGGACAAAACCCGGGTAACTGCAGGGAATTGTGTTTAGAGATTTTGAAAGTCTCCATGTGAGCGTTAGTACGGCCTATGCACATTTTTCCTTCTCGCTTGCTCGGTCGCCAGGCTACGGTCTTTTGTACTGAAGCTGCGAGGTGCATCATCTCAACATGTGCTGGTCTGTGATTTTGGACCTTACGATCGAAGGCCATAAGGTTCAAAATCACAGACAAGCACATAGGGCGACAGGGGCCAAGAACGGAGATCGGTGCCGTGGGCGCTAAAATGACCTTTACATTGGAATGGTTTGGATGTGAATGATTTCATTTCTGTTTGCTGAGTGGGCCATTTCTGGGGTAGCTTTTTTGAATTAGAGAGAAGTTCGGTGTGAGTTCAGGTGTGTTGCTGATTTTCTTACTTACTTACTTACGCCTGTCACCCCTACCCGGGTATAGGCCGTCGACGAGAGACCTCCAGCAACTCCTGTCCTGTGCTTCTCCTTCGATTCTACTCCAGGTGGTTCCCAGTCTCTTGATGTCTGCTTGGAGGTCTCGACGCCAGGAGTTTCTCGGCCTACCTCTTTTCCTCTTTCCCTGGGGGTTCCATGACAATGCCTGCCTAGTGATACTGGAAGCTGGCTTTCTCAGGCTGTGACCGATCCATCCCCATCTTCTTCGCCCAATTTCATTCTCTGCTGTTATCTGCTCTGTTCTGTCCCAGAGTCTGACGTTGCTGATCTTCTCTGGCCAGTGGATTTTCAAAATTCTTCTAAGGCAAGTTGCTGATTTTCATGCTTTGATTATCATCCGCGTGCGAGCACTGCGTTTTGGGTTGAAATGTACGCCTGACGCTCGCGCACGCGTGCGCGCACACACATACACGCGCGCGTAAGCACGCACACAAGGGGGAGGTATGCACCACACGCGTGAAAATACACACCAACACACACACACACCAACACATACACACACAACCACACACACACACACACACACACACACACACACACACACACACACACACACACACACACACACACACACACGCAGAGGAAGGCAGCCAGGCACGCACGCACACAGGAACACAATCACGCACGCACACACACTCACACAGACGCACACACACACAAGCATACACATACTAAAATACACACGCACACAAATACACACACACATACACAAACACACACACACACATGCACACACACACACACAAACACACACACACACAAACACGCACACACACACATACAAACAAACACGCACGCACGCGCACGAACACAGACACACATCTTGTCAGAGCAGCGTGCCAAGGTTTAAAGGGTTAAAGGGACTGCGTGTAAATCTTCTTGCTCTAACCCTTAGAGTGCTACTCACGATACGATATCGCTGGACGGAAAAGACTCGTAACCTACAGTAGGTAACAGTCAGACGCTTATAATCCATTATCGTTCTTCTCATCGTGAAAACATACTCCCCTACCCCCCCCCCCCCCCCGGTCACCATCCCTCCCCTACCCCGGTCACCCCCCCCCCCCCATCCCGGTCACCCTCCCCCCCCCCCACACACACACCTCGAAGATCCGCAATCCGATTCAGCGTGACAACACTCTGTTCAAGACCCGCCCTAGCTGTGAAAAGGAAGGATTATCCTTACACACTTGATTAGTTATGGAGGCTTTAGCACTTCCACTTTCAGTGTCATTTTTACAAGTTCACAGTTAACTCATTCAACTCCGACACGCCACGGCAAGGCATGAATCAAGTGTGATAGTTCAATAGTTGTGCCAGAATAGCTTGGCGCCCATAGGCGCCAAGCTATTCTGGCACAACTATTGACTATCACGCTCGATCTGTTTCCAGAAGTGTAGTACAGTCTTCATGGGGCAACTTCAAAATTTGCGGATTTCGGTCCTGGAGCAGAATGTGTTAAGAACTGACTAATAAGCACTGCATGTCAGCTGAAAGGGATGGATCGACTGTGATATGCGTATCCTAACCCTCTGACTGTCGGTAGCGATTGTTGTCGAGGTGATTCCTACATGAATCGCTACCGACCGCCAAAAGGTTAAAAGTCATACTTGTCGTACCGGCGTGCAGCTGTGACAGCTGATGGGTTGCGCCTGAGTGCGCCAAGCTCTGTAATCAGGCACGCAGCATTTCTCGCAGACTGGGGTTTGAAGTAAACCGAAAAACAAATTCTTCAAAGAGGATGAAAGTTGGGTGGTACATGCGTTTAACTCCTTGTGCTCGAGGTACGAAATACCCACATTTTGGAGTTATCTTCTGAGGACTGTATTACAATTCAGGAGACAGATCGACCATGATAGTTCAAGGGTGGTGGCAGAATAGCTTGGCGCCTATAGGCGCCAAGCTATTCTGCCATCACCCTTGAACTATCATGGTCGAGCCATATCTTACCGTGGTGCGTCGCGAGCAGAATGAGTTAAACAGTTTGCCGCCAGTGATCACATCAGACACCACCTGCACACTGGCCGACATTCGGGTGAAGACCACAGATATGGGGACAACATTGTGGTGTTAAAGAACACGTAAGTCTAACAAGAGACATTAATAATAATGATAATAATACATGGTATTCATATGGCGCATTTCTCATATTTATAATATAACTCAATACGCAGGCGAAAACAACACACACACACACACACACACACACACACACACACACACACACACACACACACACACACACACACACACACACACACACACACACACACACACACACACACACGCGCACACACACACACACACACACACACAGAGTCTGCAGGGGGGGGGGGGTGTACAGAAAACCGTAGAGATCACACGAAAGTCTGCGAGAAAAGGTGAGTTTTTAACTTTGCTTTGAACTGCGTAAGGGAGGAGGCATTTCTCCTTATGAGCACCCCCCCCCCCCCTGACTGCGGGGGCTCATGCGGGTTTGTATCTCTCTTGTAGATGGGTGGCATCTGCTTTATCCCGGCAGTTGAGTGGTTAACGTGGGATGTTGCGTGTTTTGGACCTCGCGGCTCTCACCCGCAAAGTCGAAAATCACAGGCCAGCACGTAGCACGCGCCACTTCCGACGTCAAGATACTAAGCTATCACGGTTTTGTCAGCTCTCGTACGTGGCGTGTAAGGTGGCATTGGAAAAAAAGTAACTGTTCACTCACGTAGAGACTGAAAATAATCTGCATTGAATATGAAAGAAGCTCTGATAATAATGCGAGCGCCACTCCATCAAATTACTGAGATGTGATGGTCCAATGGTATCGTACAGTTGGTGCAGGAGGTGAAAGGGTTTAAGCTGATTCTTCACACTGGATGGAAAAAGAGGGTGGGACAAGGTATTCACGCACGCGCCACAGCCTCAAACTATTTGAATTAAAAAGAACATCGGCGGAAAATCTGCGGCAGAATGTGTATAATGGCATAGAGGATAAGCTGCAAAGATCAGTCGTTGTCATTGTAACGCGTGTGTGTTGGATGTTTGCCGGCATCNAGAGAGAGAGAGAGAGAGAGAGAGAGAGAGAGAGAGAGAGAGAGAGAGAGAGAGAGAGAGAGAGAGAGAGAGAGAGAGAGAGAGAGAGAATAGGCCTACATAACAAAAATAAACGCACAAAACGTTCGTTTCTTTTAGCCTTACAGTCCATGCCAGTGGACGCAGTTTGATTTCGTAAATCATCTTTTAGCCGTTCGAGGAACATGACTACAAAGTAACGTTAACAAGAGGCATAGACCTTCATGAGCCCCCGCTATAGCGGGGACTCATGAAAATCTATGCCTCTTGCATTTGGATATAATCTGTTTTTGTTGTTGTTGTCTGCAGTGAAGAAGTTTAAGACAAACTTGTGCAGGCTTGTGACATTGGTCAAAAGGTCGCACACCAGCACACCCCATACTGCCAACTCAGTTTAGGATTCTAAAGCCAAAAGCCTTACCTTCCAATATTCAACCAACTGCACTCTTTGCCCTCAAAATGTACGTGCATAACATACAATGTGAAAAATGCGCTAAGTAGGCGAAATTCGACTCTGCATTTTTCTTGGACAGCAGGAAAATACAACACGAATAATGACAAAGAAAAGGAGAAAAGTAGACAAGAAACTGAGCGACTCATGTCAATCACTTTCTCCGACAACGTAAAATTGGCCGATAAAATGCAAGCAAGAGGCATAGATTCTCATGAGCCCTTGTGACTGCAGGGGCTCATAAGAATCTATGCATCTTGCTGATGAGGTTTCAGCTGTTGAGTCTGAGGGAGACCGTTGTAGGTTACATGAGCAATTCTGAGTTCAGCGCGCTCCAAATTAACTGTAAAAAGTATTCTGTTATGAGTTATAATGACAGGAGTCGGGGAAAGTTTTGAAAGCAAAGCCCCGCCGTGCCAAGTCCAATTTAAGACGTCGGTGTGAAATGTAGTCTAATGTAATATAAGGGTGGGGTGGAGTGAATGGCCGATGCTGACTTGGGTGGTACCCTGATACGGGGGTGGGGGGTGGAAGGGGGTGGAAGCGGAGGGGAGGTTAATGGGATTTGGGTGGACAGATTCAAAATCTATGTAATACAATGTACCCCCCTCCTTCCCCCCCCCACACGCACACACACCCTCTCCCTCTTCAGCCCCCCAGTACTCTGCGTGCATTCTTGGTGTTGGACAACAAAGTCAAAAGTAGTCTAAGATGCTGTTTGTCTTCTAAATCGGTATTTAGAAATGTTAAAACCACTACAAAAGTGACAGATTGGCAGCCATGCAATCTCAAGAGGGAAGATGCTAATGGTAAAGTGTAGACAATGTGATAAAACAAGCAAACGGAAGAACGGAGGCGATGAAAGGGAATTAGATGACATTCTAAAATATGTTTTAAATGTTGTCTGGATGAAGACTGGTGATGGACAATAAAATATAGGCTACGTAAGAAACAAAGAGACAAAGAAACAAACAAGAAACAACAAACAAGAAACAACAAACAAGCAAATAACAGTAATATAGCCAACAAACACACAAACAATATATAGAAAACATAAAAACAAACAAACAAATAAACAAACAAAAAAAAAACAAACAAAAACGAACAAACAAACAAACACCAACAACAAAAATTTGTGTCCTAATTTATTTTACGTGTTATCTTTCTTTGAGCTAACGCCACTCGTCAAATCCTGAAAATGTGTTCTGCTAAAAAAGGACTAGAAAAATAATAATAGGATACGAAGCCACCGGACCGACGTCGACCGCAATTGGCCTGCGCACGCTGGGTCTCCTCTGCAGGGTCCAGAGTTTTTAGGGATGACAGGCATTGCACTGAAAGGCAGGCTTTGTTTGCGTCGAGAGCCGAGCAAGAGAGGCTATCATTTGAACTTCACAACCCCTGCCCTACCCGCCGTCTCCAAGATGCATAGATTCTCAGGATCCACGCCTCTTGGTGCTAACAATCGGTTTCATTGTCATTCAAATATCTGCTCCCTGGATGTAGGAGATCATCAGGATTCGCGCTTGTGTAGGTATTTTTTTAAACCGCAGCGGCCTGCCACCATGTTGTGTCAATGGCGTCAGCAAGTCAGGGGAGAGCAGGCATTAACGACGGTAGTTGCTTCCCTTGTTAACGTGGGTTTAAATTTTTGAGTGATTTGGTTTTAAGCCTATAATGTCAAAGGACAGCCTAGTTCTGAAAACGCTTTGATTTTTTTATGCTTTTAGTGGTAAAAGGGTAACCTAGTTTTGACATTGCTTGATCTTCATAAACTAGGTTTAATGGAAAAAGAGAAAAAGGAATGGAGGCGTTTGGCGAGGGCCAAATAAGGCTGACGTCGGCCCGAAGACCTCTGACTCGCTGGGTACTGGCTTTGCAAATGATGTGATGCCTCCCTTGACAGATGCCGTCCTGTTATATCAAAACCGTTTAACTATTAACCTATTCAGCCCTGACGCACTACAGCAGGAGATGGGTCAACCATGATAATTCAAGGGCAGTGCCAGATTAGCTTGGCGCCGACAGGCCTTGAATTATCATGGTCGCCGGATCCATCTCCTGCAACTGGTGTATAGTCATTAGATCAGTGACGCCTCCAAAATTTGGGAAATACGGCCGTCGGGCTGAATGAGTTAATTCTATAGAAGACCAGAATTAAGAAGACTAGACTTCTGCAGAAAACCAGACAATTCTACATAATAAGATTATGCGATAGAGAGTCGTTACAAGGGACATGGCCCACTTTGTAAAGTAATGATGTAAAGGAATAATGGAAATATTCCCTTGAAAATGGCTGCTAAGGCATGTGAGCTCAAAGACTGAATCTGACAACAACAAAAAAATTAAAAGCTTTACATATCTGATAAGGTAATCAACACGAAATAAGTCGCTTGAAACCTTGAATGTCTCTGAACACTTTTAACAGGTGCACATGGCCTTATGTGAAACGTTTCATCTGTAAAAGAAAACAGTGCTTCGTAGTTCCACAATGTAGTCTGGTTAGTTATAGATATGAGTACTTAACTCTTTCTACCCCAGACACACCACAGTAAGATAAGGATCGACCATGATAGTTCAAGGGTGATGCCAGAATAGCTTGGCGCCTATGGGCGCCAAGCTATTCTGGCATCACCCTTGAACTATCATGGTCGATCTGTGTCCTGCGAGGCAATGCTGTCTTCAGAGGACAATGGCAACATTTGGGGATTTCGGTGTTGGGGTAGAATGAGTTAAGCTATTCTTTTATACTTAACTCATTCGAGACGTGCCGCCTTCGGATACGCGGCTTATGCTGGTCCCGTGGTCTACACACAATAGGGACTAGCTTTGTAGTCCAGCACAAAACAATCAGTTAGAATTCAAAATGTGTTAACCCTTTGGCTTTAGGTAGCGAGTTTTGTCGCGATGATTCTTGCAGGAATCATCTTCGACAAAGACAGCTCCCGAAAGTCAAGGGTTAACAACCGATTCGTAGCTCGGCTACAATAGAGTTTGAAAAGAAATGCATTTGTGTCGTCAATAATTCTTTTTTGACACTCAGATATAGAATAAGAAACAATGACGTCAGAAATGCTTTTTGAAATGATCCTCTGTGACCAAACTGCTGGTTCGATTCGGGCAATTCTGTCTACTAGCTGATTCTGTTGAGTCAACTCATTCGAGACGCTCCACCTACGGATACGCGGCGAACCGCCGCGTATCCGTAGGCGTACGTCTCGAATGAGTTAAACTACGAAATAAGCCTATGTTGAGTTGACCCGGCTTCGGGTCGAGATGGTATGATAAGTTACTATTGGAGATTGTGAAAATTGTATTCGTCTCACGCGAACATAAATCATACAAGAACTACCCTTCAAAAACGACAGAGTTAAAACTAAAAAATGGTGTACACACTATAGAAATAAGACATCGTCTTGAAAATTGCAGGGTTGGGATCTGACACCAGTCTTAAGACAGCCACAGGTCCGCTGAACCTTACGAACTCTCTTCGTCCCAGACATACAGACACTTATGACACCAGTCCATACAAGCAAGAGGCATAGATTCCCATGAGCCTTTGCAACTGCAGTGGCCTCATGAGAATCTATGCCTCTTACAGACGGAAAATTGTACGTCGCAGGATTTCCTCGCAGAGCGGCCTCCGAGTCCACTTTACTCAAAGTTACCTCCCCTGAATAATATGATTAAGTGTAACCGAAGACACGGAGTACACGGTGGCTCAAAGATGTGTGCTGATAGACCCGACAATTACGCGTCCCGACGCAAGCAAATCACAGAAAATGACACAGATTTGTCTAGTTCTTTATCTGAGGTAATGATTCCTTGGGCACGATCGGGATTATGGTAAAGAGCCTCTGGTCTCATACCGGTCCATTAAAGTCTGCGGTTTTGGATTTCAAGACTTCAAAGGGTGATGTGGATTTGAGCAGGAATGTAACACACGTACACCGGCACAGCCTAGTCAGATCTGCGGTTATCTCTCTCTCTCTCTCTCTCTCTCTCTCTCTCTCTCTCTCTCTCTCTCTCTCTCTCTCTCTCTCTCTCTCTCTCTCTCTCTCTCTCTCTCTCTCTCTCTCTCTCTCTCTCTCTGTATCGTCGAGGTGTTAAACTCATACTTCCTGGACCGCCCCCACAGACAAGAAATCAAATCTCATGAATTGCTGGCATTAAACAAACAATTCGAATTTAATCGGTGTGTATTAATGTACAAGATTCTGCACAAGAGAGCCCCACTCCATTTGCGAACTCTGTTTTCAGATAATCATAGACAGAACACGAGAAACAGGTCGCTCCACATACCAAGAACAAGACTAGATATATATAAAACTAGCCTGGTCGTTGCAGGTGCAAAAACATGGAATAATTTACCCCAGTATCTTAAGTCTTTTTCTAAATTCAGTATTTTTAAGGATCGCCTTCTTCGCTTTTTACTTCTAAACTAATATCACGATTCAATTCTCCTCTATTGATGCTGTACTCTCAGAGACATGTTCTAATTACAAGATGACCTTAAGCTTATGTCGCTGTTATTATTTTGTTTTTTTGGTTGGTTTTTTTTTTTTTTGCCTTTAAAGCTTTTCGTACACTTGAATGTTCTTCATACTATGTTTGTTTGTTGTTGCTTTAAAATAAAAATATTGTACTGTGTTGCTCGATGTATATTTATGTGTGTAGACTGAATAGCAGGACAGTTTGTAAGAGAGGCATTCGCATTCCAAAAACTTTATCCTGAATAAAAACGTTTCATCATCATCATCATCATCATCTCTCTCTCCCTGCACTACTATGCTAAATACAAACTGTTATCACCACATGACAACAGTCAATGACGCGTTACATGCAATCGTTTTCATACAATTAAGTGCAAGGATTTTTTTTTTGTTTCTGAAACTTACGAAGTCATAGGTAAAAAAATCACAGACCAGCATTTATATAGTTTGGATTATTCCGGACTCGCCAACCCCCACCCCTTCCGCGGCCCTCAGCCCCCAAATGTTTTAAAATGATATATAAAGTGACCTTTTCTGGAGTTTGGACTCCCGCCTGCCCGCCAACTCCAACCCCCACCCCCCACCCCCATCCGCCACCCGCGCCCCTCCCCCTCCCCTTTTTCATGTAAAAGATCTTCACGTAGCTTTCGCCTTTAACTCATTTAGCCCTGACGCAGGGGATGGGTCGACCATTATAATTCAAGGGTAGTGCCAGATTAGCTGGCGCCGACAGGCGCCAAGCTAATTTGGCACTACCCTTGAATTATCATGGTCGATCCATATCCTGCAACAGGTGCATAGTCAGATGACGCCTCCACAATTTGGGAAATACGTGCGCCGGGCTGAGTGAGTTAATCCGTAAAGTGCCAGCTGACGCAGACTGCGTCAGTACGTCAAGCATCAGAGTCAGTCGAGATGTAAGAGTATACCGAATTAGCTGGTGAGGTCTTCAAACCGACGTATGCCCACCGACCTCCCATTTATCGGGCAGTCATTAAAATAAGTACAGTGTACTCTGGCCCACCGAGCTAGACTCTTTTCACCATCCGAACACAAGCCTTTACGATAATTCATGACATAGACGCAACACCCTCCAGAAACTTCTTCCTCCCCCCTCCTCCTATCCTTATCCCCCCAGTTAAAAGTCTCAAAGAGTATATGAACATATTTATGTTTATGAGCTTGTCTATCTCCTCCTGAACAAAAACACCTTTCATGACTCCTATTGAAATAATATTCTTTTGACCTTAAAAACTACGGAACTGGAATAGAGAGATAAGCATATTTATACCACCCCAACTAACCAATAGAAAAAAATCGCTTCAGCGCCCCATTTTTAAAGCACGCTTCTGTGTACTGAGCCGTGTGTTTCTATTGAGGGAACCCTGGCCCATCACAGACAGAAGTGGTATGTAGTTTTGCGGAATCTGTTGAATGGTGTTAAAAGCAAGCACCTATGGTTTAATTACCATTTATCCCCCACAGTGTTTTTTTTTTTCCTTCTCATAAATTCAACACTCATCTCCAATGAACCCAACAAGAGACATAGATTCTCATGAGTCCCCGCGGATGCTGGGGCACATGAGGATCTATGACTCTTGCGGACAGGTTGGCGTCTACTATGACAATAAATGCTGAATGTGTAGAAATTAAACTTACGTTTATAGATGATTTTTGAGAGGCAGATGTGATTTAGCGTGAATGGGAGTGGGACCGCTGAAAGGGTAATGGTCAGAGAATCGAAGTGATTCTTTACAAAGTTAATGTGGCAGGAGGTGTTTTGGAAACATGTGTGGCAGATTTTCGATACAAAAAGGTATAAAAGCAACTTGAGTGTGATTGTGAATGTTGAAGATATTTGTTCGTTGAAGTGTGCCGAAAACTCAGTTGTATGTTGCGAGAGATTGCGCTCTTATACACGCACGTACAGAGACTGACACGCACTATCACACGCAAGCACGCATGCATGCACGAACACACGCCAGGGAGCTCGCACGAGCACACGAGCACACGCGCACGCACAAACACACGCACACACACACACGCACGCACGAACACACGCCAGTGCACACACACACACACACACGCACGCACGCACGCACAAACACACCCAGTGCGCACGCGCACACACGAACACACCCAGTGCGCACGCGCGCATACACACACAATCAATAGTTCATTATTATTTATTTATTTGGAATGTATATTCGTCAAAAACAGTGAACACATTTCATGAACAGACATACACCAACAGAGCAATCGAAGACACTGGAGGCGCTGTCACAAGTCTATGGAACCCTAAACAGGACCACTAACAGGTAAAATGCATGTACATAAATCATCTACAACGCAAAAAAAAAAAAAAAAAACCCAACAACTTTGGGCATGAATGAACAACATGTGTATTGGTCTGCGATTTTGGACTATAAGGCTGAAAGCCATAAGGTCCAAAATCACAGACTAGCTCACACTTCGCGAGACCGTCCCCTCAGTAAAAACACGTCCTTAATGAACACACTCGTGGAATGTACACATGCATACTGAGCGCTTGATCTATTGCAGGAAAAATCCGCAGACCATTTCTGAAAATGATATGATCGAACAACCTGAGAAGTGAATTGTACAACAGAGCCTTCTTTTGAGCGACCGCCTTTATGAAAAAATCACCTGTCATTAAAAGCCATCATTTAGGTGGCTGTAGCCACCTAAATGATGTTCGTTAATGACATGTGGAAATTTTCGTAATTCAAGTCATCTCTTAAGACCATTTTCTCTTGCAAAAACAAAAGTGGTTTCTCGAAAGAGGTTCTACTGTATAGCAGGCAGTATAAGGCACACTGAGAAGTAATAATTATTTATGGAAGTATTAACAACAGTAATCTTTCTATGTACATGCACAGTGATCGCCTTAGGCGTCTCAGATTTACAATTACGACTGAACCGCGAATCAGAATCAACAGTATGATATGTTTACGTAATAAGCTCAACACGTGTATAAATATCGCCTCTAGGATCGATGTACGAAACTAAAGCACAATTCGGTCATCAGCATTGACAAATCATGTACGTGCAATGACGTAATTAAGTGACACTCAAACTCAGACCATCATTCCGCGTGGAAAGATATAACTTACATAAGCCAATCGTTGTTTAAAAAAAAAAAAAAAAAAAAAAAAAAAATATATATATATATATATATATATATATATATATATATATATATATATATATATATATATATATATATATATATATATATATATATATATATATATATATATATATATATATATTTTTTTTTAAAATGGTCACTCTGCAAAATTCATTTTCATTCACGGAATGATTCGATACAGGGAACAAATATTTTAGAAAATGTCAGCATTGGGTGGTGGTATAATTGGTAGTCTCAACTTTTCAAAATGGTTTAGTGCTGTTTGGTTGGTAGTCAAAACGTTTCAAAATGTTTATACGAAGGGCACCTGAAGTTTGAATTGAGAAGGTGAAAATAATTACTGCGGATGGATAGATAAAGTGATGAATCTTTTCTCAGCCGCCCCCCCCCCCCCCCCCCCCCCCCCCCCCCGCTTCCATTCAAGAACCGAAAATGACGGGTTACGCAGACACTGTCATCAAACCAGAATAGGACAGAGACAGTGGAGAAAGCTGCTATGAATAGTGTACTGAACCCCGACAGACCTGCCCTGTTAAAGAAACGTAGAGGTACACAACCATCAAACTTCACCAACAAGAGGCATAGATCCTCATGAGCCCCTGCTAAAGCAGGGCCTCATGAGGATCTATGCCTCTTGCATATCGATCGTTCAGTGGGGAACACTGCGTGAGAGGAAAAAGGGGCAGAGGAAAGCCAATTGTGAGGTGAGGGAAGCGGATATTCTTCTACCCTTGTTCGGTGACACCCGTGTCTGAGAGAGAACAATGCTAGGATGAGGGGTAGTTGTCACCTCGGGTGCTAGACACTATAGAAAAGAGTGGGGTGGCGGAGATGAATCATAGAAGCTGCCTCACCCCACCCCACCTCGTCCCCAGCTTTTCCCTTCTGCTTGGTTTGACAGTCTGACGGTGGTGTGCATCTATTTTTGCAGTGCTTGGCAAGTCGCGTTTTGGGGTTTGATCATACGATTATGATTGTTGGTACACTGTGATTTTACACTTTCCGACGTAGAGCCGTAAGAAGCAAAAATCACATATCAATACAATATTAATCCACTACATCCTAAGGCTGATTAAAAAAAACCATCTGCCTATTGTCCTATGAATGCTAATAATAATAATAATAATAATAATACTGTTATTATATAGGCGCTTTTTCTCAATTTTGGGGAAATCGACTCAAAGCGCCGCGCCTGAAACCCTCACACACTCACGAAACAGACACGGATTTTACGCCATTTAAGACAAACACAGTACAAGACAAACGAAGGGCCAGTCAGCTACTGAAGTTACAGAGATTTTTGATCGCTTGTATTTAAAATTTGTAAAGTGGCCTGAGACCAGTACCAAAGTGTGGGGGGTGGGGGGTGGGGGGGGGTGGAAGAACCGGAGTACCCGGAGAAAGAATGCTACATTACAGATTAAGAAAAAGGTCAACCATTTTAGTTCAAGGGTGGTGTCAGAATAGCTTGGCGCCACAGGCGCCAAGCTATTATGGCACCACCCTTCAACTATCATAGTCAAATTGATTTTAAGCAGTAGTGTATCAGGATGAAAAGTGTTAAATGACAAGGCCACATGTTAAGGCCACTATGGGAACATAACCGTCCAAGCAGGTACTACTGAAACAACCTTTACATCTCATAGAGATATCTGAGGCACTATCCCTTCAGCACTACCCATTCGAGACGAGCTGCATACAGATGCGCGGTTTCGTGCCGCGTATCCGGACGCAGCACGACTCATTCGTCAAAAGCCGCCTCTCCGACTGCAGCACGTCACGAATATGATAT
Organism: Semisulcospira habei; assembly: GCA_036245525.1. Taxonomy (NCBI): domain Eukaryota; kingdom Metazoa; phylum Mollusca; class Gastropoda; family Semisulcospiridae; genus Semisulcospira; species Semisulcospira habei. The sequence goes on from BTPG01000006.1 coordinate 145,403,417, forward strand.
GAGTCTCCTCTGCTAGATACCTGAGGCATTATATATACCCCGACAGGGAGAGGGTGGAAGGAAAGGCACAGCCGCGGTGAAAGGGGGACCTTTGGCTTGGAGGTGGCGGGCAAAGGGCGGGTGGGGTGGCTAAAGTACGGGTGGGGATGGGGTGGGTTAAGAGGCGTAGAGAGAGAGAGAGAGAGAGAGAGAGAGAGAGAGAGAGAGAGAGAGAGAGAGAGAGAGAGAGAGAGAGATTTCACCCCGGCAAGGTCAAACGCCGGCCATGGCTGTGTTGGAGCACAGATGGGGTGGCCAGTCGCAGGATAAACCGGCTGACACTCTCCTCAACGTGAGGAATACATACTCAATGGGTCTGAGTCTTTGCCTGCAAGAGGTATAGATCCTCATGAGCCACTGCACCTGCAGTGGCTCATGAGGATCTATACCTCTTGCAAAGTGCCACAAATTTCGCTGAATGAAGGCAGGACTATCACTGGCACGGTGAACATAAAATTCGGACTGAGATAAGGGTTTTAACCCTGAGATCGTTCCATTTTACGACCGAGAATTCATCGGAATTCGTTGTAAACATTACAAGCACGAGTATAGAGAAACAAAACAAAACACACACAAAAACAACAAAAAGTTGACGTATTGCTTTAAACATGAACACTTTGTAGTAAGAATATTCGGATCTAGTCGTTCGAGTTTACTTGGATAAAAAACTGAACTATTCACAAATATAAATGCAGCTTGTTAAACCTTAGACAAGAGTCCACCGAAGACACTTTAATTTATTTAAGGCGTCACGCGTCAACAGCTGCGAAAGTGTCGTCTAGCGACGGAAACGCTAGACGACACTTTCGCAGCAATTGTTGCGGGAAGCCTTGTATGAGTTCAGAGACGTACGAGGCATCTTAATGATTGTAGATTCAGTCAGGTGTGTTTCGAATCAAATTGCGGACATTGTTAAATCTCTACTAAATACACTTTACAAAATAACAATACAAGAAATCATTGTACACGTAACGCTTGTAAGCTTGTAAACGCGGCATCTAACATTATGTATGATACAATCGAAAATTGTCGACATATCAAAACACACACATAGTATAAACAATTCGTATGAACAGCGATATATAAATATAAAAAGACCCAATGTGTATGAACGAATGACGTGTAAACAGAATAGTGCGGTGGTTTGTGATTGTGAACTTACGGCTTCACGTCGTAAGGTCCGAAAACACACACCACCACACAGACCAAGAAATCCTGTCTCATCGCAGGCTGTCAAAAGACAAAACGACGCCAAAACTTTCATTGAAAACAGTCTTTTTCCCAGTAAATAAATGACCCTCAGCGCGACCTCGGCCGCAGTAGGTCAGTGTGCGAGCCTACTGCAGCCGACGTCGGACTGAGGGTCCTTTGCTTACGGGGTCCTCTCACACACATTTGACTTGAATTTCAGACAGTGTAAACAGGTAACAAACACTCACTGAAACCAAGATTTCCTATCCGGTCCGAACCAATCTACGGTCTGTGATTTTGGACCTTACGGCTCTAGAGCCGTAGGGTCCAAATTCACAGACCACAACACCCATAAACAGAGATCAACAATACACTGTTTTATATCAATAAATTACTGTCTCATTAATCTCCCTTACTCTCCGTCTCAAGTTTTCGCGTTTAAGACACCAGTGTTTGCGAGCCACTCACCTATGTGTTTGAAGCTAATAGATAGGCCTAATAGACTGTTCGCTCAAACACACTCCACACTCTCGGCTAGACACCTGTTTTAAGGACAGCCGAAAAAGGCAAAGATCTTCATGAGCGCACGAATATAGCGTTCATCTACGATTTGGTCATCTAGCGGTACACCTGAACACAGAAGGCGAAGAATACATTAGGCTTAACGCCGCGCAAACTGCAGAAGCCGTCTCATGGGCTGGAACACAAACGGCAAAACACACTGGTTGCTTCCCTTGATTCGCTACCGCTTTTCAGCGGTAGCGAATCGAGGGAGACAACCAGAGTAAAGGCAAAGTATTGTATAGAATGAAACTATGTGAAATTTCAATACTGAGTCTCCTGATGTTAATGTAGTTAGTCGTGCAAAGTCTCTTCGGTTTGCGGACTGTTTTCGCCTCTCGGGGTATTGTGCAAAGCAAGCAAGCAACACACAGGCGCATTCGGTAGTGCTTTATCAGTTTATAAAGTCTGTTTGTAGGAGCTGTCTCTCTTATTCTCTATCGCAGCCTTGCTTCAATGGCATTATAGTTTTTCAGCTTTTCACATCCCTTATTTTGGCAGTTTTCTGTGAAGATCTAATGGCTGGAGTTCACGTTTCTCGCCTTCAGTATCCCCGTATGTCTTCAACACAGGTCAGTCCACCACGATTCAAGACAATAGGTCAGGTGGACCTGCTCCTATGGCGAAGCGCATCCCCTCATGAAGGCAGACTAAGCATTAAGTGTTGGGACAACCTGAAACACACAACGAAGAAGATTTGTAAGAAAAGTGAATCAATAAATGTATTGTGTGTGTGCGTGTTGGTGAGTCATTTTGGATCTCACAACAGCACCCATTGCGATCTACCACCCTTTTTCTTTTGTCCTGTGAAGGCAAAAAGAGGTCAAATCCATTAAAAAGCGAGATTTTCATTGTCTTACAATAGAAATCTCGCTTTTTAAATTATTTAAAAAAACAGAATCAGACTTAATATCTTTTGCTTTCCGTGGACAGATTTATCATCGGCACATAACCTTTGAGTCTTCAACTACCCACGACAACAGCAGGAGAAAGTTAGTGTGCGCTGGAAATGACTAGTAATTGGCTTCTCCCAGTACTCAAAAGGCCAACGGCCCGATGACCTTTCACGTACTGGGTAGAAGTGGAAGGGTCAGCGGCAGGCGACAGTCGGACGTGTTCAATGTTGGGTGTTGGAGCGTTACTTTCGCTCTCAAACACTCGGCTTAATACATCGCAACGCATACAGTAATTCCCGCATATCTAACAAGTGCCCGACAATGCAAACCTATAACTCAAGAAGCTTCTATCTGCAAGAGGTATAGATTCTCATGAGACCTCATGACAATCTATGTCTCTCGATCTGTGTTTGGTCGCAGCTGAAAATTTCTTACATTAGGCTTATGGTTTTGGTTTTAAGACTACTACTGATTTTTTTTTTCATCCACACACATCTATGTTTCTCAGATGGTATAGACGACCGACTCCAAAATCTATGTCCTCGAAATGAGGACGTCTGCAGAGTTTAAGTCTTAGTTTGCGTGTAACAAATGCGCGACACTGTTTCTTTCTGTTCCCCAGTTAGACGACACAAGCGTTATTTTGTTCCAGTGCCGTTTGTTTGACAAAAGTCACACTTTCTTGCACTAAAAAACGACACATAGGCCTACTAAAACGATGGGACCTTAAAACTTCCACGGCATTGTCCGTTATAAACATAAATCTTTACCAAGAAGAGGCATAGATTCCCATGTCGCAGGCACTCATGAGAATCTATGCTTCTTGTAGATGGAAGGGAGTGATCGAGAGACTGCGTCACGAGATACTAGTCTCTGACTGCTCGACCAAAATTACGATTTCTCTGAATAGAAACGTGGAACTTGTTGCATTCTTCAGGAGCAAAGGACATTTTATCAGACAAACGTTGCCGCTTTTCATATTTAGTATTCCATGCACATACAACTTCCAATAGCAAACCTACAAAGCATGTATGCCAGGTAGGGTGGGCGGAGAGAGAGAGAGAGAGAGAGAGAGAGAGAGAGAGAGAGAGAGAGAGAGAGAGAGAGAGAGAGAGAGAGAGAGAGAGAGAGAGAGAGAGAGAGAGAGAGAGAGAGAGAGAGAGTATGCACGCCCATTTAAACACACCCTAAACTCGGACAAAAAAGGAAAGTGGAGAAAAATGAATCCAAAAGCCTTTTCACTTCTGCTTTCTCCAAGTCCCTCGGCAAAATTTCCCCAAATTATGTTTGACTTGCTTTCCAACTTTATGTTGCCTATCCCCATCCTCGGCTGCACACCTGAGGAGCCTCAATGCTCTACAAACATTGACTTAAAGTAGAACCAGCAAGAGGCACAGACCCTCATGAGCCTCCGCTGAACGCGGGGGCTCATGAGGATCTATACCTCTTGTACTGGGTGAACAGAACACTGTCAGAACGCCGTCACAGTTCATATGAACTAAAAACTACAGGGTGGCTCAGTCTTTGAGGCCATTCTGTTGGACTCGTAGTGTCTATTCTACTCTACGGCTGTGAGACTTGGACACTGCTTGCAGACTCAGAAAAGAAAATCCAGGCCTTTGAGAACAAGTGCCTGAGGAAGTTGCTCCGCATCTCGTACCGCGAGCACAAGACCAACGAATATGTACGGAGCATCGTCACTTCCCTGGTGGGCCCACATGAACCCCTTCTGGCAACCGTGAAACGGCGCAAGCTTGCTTGGTTTGGCCACGTGACCCGACACAACACCTTGTCCAAGACTATCCTCCAAGGCACTCTCGAAGGAAGTCGTCGGCGAGGTCGTCAGAGAAAGAGTTGGGTCGCAAACATAAAAGAATGGACCGAACTCGAGATGCCAGACTTGCTTGCCACCGCCCAAAATAGAACTCAGTGGAGAGCACTGTCTGTTGCTGCTGCCTTTCAGTCCCCCCAACGCCCAGTTCGGGCAAGGGACTGATGATGATGATGATGATGATGTTGGACTTGGACCCCCAAAAGCTTTTCGATTCGACCAAAGGCCAGGGACATGCTAGGGGAACAAAAGCCACCTGGGCTGACTTATTTACCCCTCCAAAACGGCCCACTCCGAAAGAGCATAAACGGCAAATCTTTGCAATTAAACCTAGGCTAGCCACGCGCGCTTTTCTTCTCCGCTCAGTCAAGACCCACTGATGAAAAGAGAAGTTTTGAAAGTTTCTCACGCACGCTCAAGTCCGATGACTGACTCATACGTAGGCGTAACTGGTGACGGTTGCCTAACAGCAGGAGGCGTGAATTCTCATGAGCCTTTGCACCCTGCAAGGGGACTTTGAGACTCTGCGCCTCTTGCCAGCTGAGGAATCCTTATTCGGTGACGATGTATGAAGTCTACTGCTACGCACGCACTCCCTCGACCTCGATTTGGTACATGGCGTTCGGTTTTTGACAACTGGTTGTGTGACGGAGGAAGGTAGTGGTGGGTAATGTTCAATGCTGCGTTACGACCGGGTAAATAAACGGGTGGGTGAATACACGGGTGGGGTATTTAAATTAAACGTACATTTTCAGTTATAACCGTTTCTCTTTTTTAGCTGTTATTGTTGTTGATGTTGTATGCACGAAGGCCAAAACGACCGAGACAGGCATATATCACCTAAAGTGCTTTGATAGAGCATATCAGTGAGTCACTCAATGCCCGTGTATGCGTGGGTGCATAGACAACAATGTCATGTACTTTACGCAGCTACTTTTTTTTTTTTTGGAGCTCGGCGGCAAGGACATTGGGGTTGGGAGGGGGCAGAGAGAGAGAGAGAGAGAGAGAGAGAGAGAGAGAGAGAGAGAGAGAGAGAGAGAGAGAGAGAGAGAGAGGAGGGGGGTTGGTCTGTGAAGTTTATAGACACCTAAAAAAAATGGGGAAAATAGGTTTACGCTTCCACTAGTCCCCAGTAGCAAAAGGTCTTCGCCAGTCGGGCAGCCGACGGCCGCAGTAAGCCCGTGCACGGCCGTGCGCGGGCCCACTGCGGCCGTCGTCGACACAAAGACTTCTTCGCACTGGGAAGCTCTACCTCCTATAGCCGAGTTTGGTACTGACTGGCTTTTACAAATTTCATATATGTTTTCTTCCCTTACCACATTGAATGCGAACGCGTGGCTGCGTTGACAACAACTACAAAAAAAAAGAGTTGATTGCGGGTGTGCCAATTACGTGACTGATGCCCCTGAAACGTGCACGTGTGGCGCAATCAGTCTGATCGCTTGTCCAGAACTGAATGCAGACGACAAATCACGGAGTCCAAAATCCCTTACGCTCAGCTGATTATTTGAGGAGTGGCGACCATCATGCGCATCTGATGCACGTGGCAGAGATCATCACATCACAGGAAACGTGTCTGCTGGTCTGCGATTGCAGACCTTACCTTGATTATACGTGTTCAGGTCTGTGATTTTGGACCTTACGGTCGCTTAGCGATGTATATGACCGTTTTGTTGTTTACCTGCGTATTTTTCTGTGGGCTGGCCACCACGGTACGCCATCATCCCTACCAACGAAACAAATTCGCTATTACAACTACTCAGCCACAAACAAAACCAAAACCAACAACATAAACCGTATCAACATGTTGATTGATTTGCAATTGCATACGCGAACAAGATTTCTAGCTACCTGTTAAAACACTTGCGACAGTGTCAGAGTTTCTTTGTTTCCCTATTCCAGTCTATCGTATATTTACACACAAAACCAAGCCACGTCCACTGAAGAAGAGCAGAAGCCGATCTGAAACCAGTAAGAGGCTTATAATACTCACGACTCACGAGGCCCCTATACCTGCAGGGACTATGAGCATCTATACCTCTCGCAGATAAATCACGCTCAGGGACCGCTCCGTTGACAGATAACGGACGCTTGCCTACATGGGCGCGCGCGCTCGTGCCAGATTCGATTGAACAATTTACATAGACCAATCAAAATTATTTGCCGGCACGTGCCGTGATTTCGCGACCAATGAAATAACTGTTTGCAGCGCGTGCGGCGGGGACGTCGCGCGAACGGAGGGACGCCTGGCAGCCCAGTTTCTACTAGCTTTTGTGCTTTTAAACTGGACTGAAATTTTAAACCGCCTAATGAAATATGTAAAAGAACTGTAATATTTTTTTCTTTTACCTAACTTAACTCATTCGAGACGTGCCGATAGAGAGAGAGAGAGAGAGAGAGAGAGAGAGAGAGAGAGAGAGAGAGAGAGAGAGAGAGAGAGAGAGAGAGAGGGGGGGCGGGAGGGAGGGGATACCTCAAAGCTACAAGTCAGACAGATCGAAAAGTCCATTACATGTGTATTAGAGTTAATAAAGAGCTATATATATATATATATATATATATATATATTATATATATATATATATATATATATATATATATATATATATATATATATATATATATATATATATATATATAAAAAGATAAAGAAGCACAGCCAATGACTCGGTACAGATTTGACAAGCAACATCAAGTCTGACGATCTCCGTCGATAACAACCCCGCAAAAAAACAAACAAACAATAAAAACAACAAACAAAACAAAACAACCCCAAAAAAACAAAAACAAAAACAAAACAAAAAACAAACAAACAAACAAACAAAAAAAAAAGTGTCAAGCATTTCATCTCAATGTAATCGATCACAGTAAGTTATACTTGACTCCTGGTCATGCTTTGAACCTTGCGGCCTTAGGTCGCACAGTTCAAAATCACAGAACAGCGCACAATGGAAAACAAGTCTGTACTCAAGTCTCCACTCCATCACATAATATAATTTTGACGAGCAAAAGAAATCAGTGCGACATTTTGGAATCATCGAAAATACTTTAGTGTTTCCGAAGATTCCAAAATGTTGCATTTCTTTGGCCCGTCAGTATAGTAAACAAGCACAACTTACCGTCAACTTTTAGGACAGTCCGGCGGGGCAAGTGAACACCTCCGGGTCGTCTATGTCGATTTTGGAACAGAGCCAGTCCTTAATATCGGCAGAAAGATCCTGCCACGTTTCACACCCAACGTCTTTCATGTCCTCGTAAGACGCGTCCGAAGCTTCGCTGGAATCGCTGGGAGAGACTGGACACGACGCGCCATCAGATCTTTCAGAACACGAAGCTTCGTTCCATCCCCCGTCGGACCTCTTAGAACACGGAGCTTCACTCCAACGCTGGCAGCGGTCGCTGCCAGCGGTGTAGTGTAGCTCCATGTTCTGCAGGCTGACTGGGGAACACTCCGGGCTGGAGGCGGTGGAGAAATAGAAGGAGGTCTGGGAGGACGAGGAAGTGGTGGAGGCCGGCGTGAGAACTGGCGTGGCTGACGGTGGGAGAGGCATGTCTGGAGAAGGCTGCATGGGGAATCGGGTGGAGTGGTCCAGCAGGGAGAGCTGGGAATGAGGGTCCGCCAGGGTTAGGTGAGACGCATTGTCAAGCAGGGGTAATTGGCTGTCTAGCTGGGGCTGGTTGTCCACCATCGAGAGCTGGGGCTGGTTGTCCACAATGGACAACTGAGGCTGACTGTCCAGTGATAGCTGGGAGGTAGTTTCCATTACCACTGTGGAGTCAACGTCCATGGCCACTGCTGACAACTGCAGGAGATCAGAAGCACTGAAATCAGCCTCGGCCTCTGCTACCGCCGCCGTCATTTCTTCCAAAGATGACGCGGCTGTTGAAACTGGTGACAGAGGTGATGGCATTGAGGATAATGGCGATGAAACATCTAAAATGCTATCCGGGGTGGGAGAGGTGACAGTAGTGGTAGCAGTGGCGCGTGAGACAATGTTGATGGTGTCTGAGATGACGGAGCTCAAGTCGCCGTCCGCCCTGGAGTCTGCCTCTTGCAGTAGCTGCTGGAGATACTTGATGTAGATCACGGCCTCCTTCAGCGTGTCCACCTTGCTCAGCTTCTTGTTCTTGCGACCGGTGGGCACGTGCTGGCGCAGCGTCTCGAAGCCCATGTTTACCTGTTTCACGCGGTTTCGCTCTCGCTCGTTCCTCCTTGTCATGGCGGCCGGCTGGGGACGCGGGAGTCCAAGAGAACTGAAGTCGATTCGCCGTTTGCATCTCAAGGCCTCGGGCTCGTTTTCGTCTGAACCTCCGCTGCTGATAGTGCTTTTGTTGTTGTTTTTGTTGGCGGTCTGACTCACAGCTTTGTTGTTGTTACTGTTGTTATTGTTGACGCCGTTGTTCTTATTCTCGGCCTTGAGGAGGGGGCGAAGTGCCTGCATCTGTTGAGCCACTGTCGGCGTGACGCCCGCTTTGAGCAGAATACAGGGCCCGGACACAAACACCTTGCTCCCGTTGGCCGTGGTCACGGGGATCAGAGTCCGTACCTGCTCACCGACACTGCTGCTGCTGATCATTGTTGTTGTCGTCAGTACTGGCGTCGGTGATGAAAGAGTTGTCGTTGACGAGGACGATAACGATGCGGGTGAGGCAGGAGAAGGTGATGATGATGAAAGCATCTTTGTGGAAGACGTCGGTGATGAAAGCATGCTGGATGCAAAGCGGTGGATAACGCTACAAACTTATCGGTGCTCGGACTGCAGCCGGTCGGTCAGCAACCGTTAGCAGCCAGGTATGTCGCCAGCGATAGTAGTCAACTACCTAAATACGCGCTCTCCAACCATTTACATGCGCGTGCGCTTCCCTGAGCGCGTGACTTTGAACCATTGGGTGAGCTGGGCGTCCGCGCGGCTTGAGTCGTGGCGCGTGCCTTCACACAGCTCGTTGCCAGTATGCAAAGGGGGCGGCGCGTAATATCTGGCGGCTTGCGCACGGCACCACGTCTCTCGTCACCCGGCAACGGAACTTCTCAGTCCACACTCGCCCGAGACACTTTCAGTTTTTAGTCAGTGTAGAAATCTTGTACAGCAAAGTACATTTGCAAAATCGGTTTCTCCACCAAACAGCATAAAAGCATATACTGCTTCCAGAATTGTGGCCTAGTCACAGTGATTGTCACTGAGCCTACTCAGTTGGAAACACTTTGGGGGTTTCAAAACTGGTCACAGTGAAGTTTTTCCGGCGGGCGTCACTGAGTGAATCCCGCGTCGCCGCGGCCCGGGCACTGAACGGCAGTCTGAGCCCGGCTCAGTTGAGGAGTCTTGGCCACGGTTGTACTTTGCAAACAACCTGAAGTCAGTGACACAGCCCAAGTAGTTGTGTGCTACGGTCCAGAGACTTCGATATTACTGCTACCCGCACCCGGCTCAGTGAAATCTCCCCCCCGCTCGGCGTCGCCGCGACTGCCCCTGGCCGCCGCGGGTGTATCGGCTCGCGACACAGTCTAAGCCCCGCCCCTGCGACCGTTTGACAGGTGTCGCTCAATCGACCTCGCGCGAGCCATGCACGTGCCTTTACTGTGACACCGCCGTGCTGAAATCTCAGACACAGCCTGTAGAGAGGACCTAACGATATTTTCCATTTGAGGAATACTGAGGTACATGTGTATGTGTCTGCGAGAGGCATAGATTCTCATGAGTCCCTTTCGCGGACTCCGGGATTATAACTGAGTCAGAGAAGATTTACTTTTTTCGTTGAAGGACTAGAGATGGTAAGGTCGAAAGTCGCAAACCACCACACGGCACCATCAAAACGATGCCGGGCTTCAGCAAACTTTCTTCTATCAGTCTACGAGAAGAATGAATAGTTATGAGTCCATGCAGCCTGCAGAGGCACACGAGGGTCTATGCCTCCCGCAGATAGAGCAAGTCTGCTGATTTCGCTGTTGAGGACACTCAAACGTGCCCACATGAAAAGAGATTGAAATCGGTGTGTCTGCGATCAGAAAACGTTGGACAGATGGGCAAACTGGGACCCATCTGTATTTCTCTACTGATTTACGATTTTGGATCTTGCGTCCTGTAGCCGTAGTATTCAAAATTACAGAGCAGCCCACATCCATTTTTCCAAGCCAGTCTCTAAAAGCGTGCATTTCGAGCAAAATGGTTAATCATTAGGAATATGAATCTTCCGTACATTAATTTAAAAAGTGACAGAACACCCACATCCATTTCCCCAAGCTATCCTCTACACGCTGGCATTTCGAAAAGAATGGCTAATCATTACGAATCTGAATCTTCCGTACACTAATTTCAACCCTTACTGAACGCTAAGTTGTTTATACACGAACTTAACTTAAAACAAAGCTATTAAATTATAATCACACGCAGAATAAATGATAGTCACACGTGGACGACAGTGCCAAAGCTCCTGTCCGTACCTTTAATTGTTAATATTGAGGCACGTACACATTTAATCCTAGCAGTCACACACGTCGATCTTAAGGTTCTGTTGACCCGTGTGACAGTAGTTTACAATAAAAGTCACGAACATAATCTAGTTTAGTACAAGGGCGGGAGAAAAACAGCAACACCCTATACTGACGAACACAAAAAACGCGACATTTTTGAATTATCGGAAACACTACAGTGTTTTATATGATTAAAAAATGTCGCATTTCTTTTGTTCGTCAGTATATTTCTATTTTTACCCCAGTAGCAATGATTTCACTAGTAAACAAACAAACAAACAAACACCCACCCCCAAAACACACACACACACACACACACACACACACACACACACACACACACACACACACAAACAGCAACACATAGACATAGAGAAGTTGGTTTACATGCAAAGCAAGCTTGGCCAAGCTTGGTAAGACGTGTTCATAGATTGTGTGTCCTGATCTGTGATTTTGTACCTTATGGCTGGGCGCCGTAAGGTCCAAAATCACAGACCAGTACACAATGCAAGTTGTGATTTATTCGTCGCCTTGACTGACTAGGGTTCATTCTTCACTTCCTGTTTGGTCCCTTGTTTTGTACAGCTGTTCCCCAGTAGCAAGACTGACTAGGGTTCATTCTTCACTTCCTGTTTGGTCCCTGTTTTGTACAGCTGTTCCCCAGTAGCAAGACTGACTAGGGTTCATTCTTCACTTCCTGTTTGGTCCCTGTTTTGTACAGCTGTTCCCCAGTAGCAAGACTGACTAGGGTTCATTCTTCACTTCCTGTTTGGTCCCTTGTTTTGTACAGCTGTTCCCCAGTAGCAAGACTGACTAGGGTTCATTCTTCACTTCCTGTTTGGTCCCTGTTTTGTACAGCTGTTCCCCAGCAGCAAGACTGACTAGGGTTCATTCTTCACTTCCTGTTTGGTCCCTTGTTTTGTACAGCTGTTCCGCAGTAGCAAGACTGACTAGGGTTCATTCTTCACTTCCTGTTTGGTCCTTGTTTTGTACAGCTGTTCCCCAGTAGCAAGACTGACTATGGTTCATTCTTCACTTCCTGTTTGGTCCCTGTTTTGTACAGCTGTTCCCCAGTAGCAAGATTGACTAGGTTTCATTCTTCACTTCCTGTTTGGTCCCTGTTTTATACAGCTGTTCCCCAGTAGCAAGACTGACTAGGGTTCATTCTTCACTTCCTGTTTGGTCCCTTGTTTTGTACAGCTGTTCCCCAGCAGCAAAACGTCCTCGGGCACACGACTGCCGCAGTGGGCCTGCCCACAGCCCGTGCGCGGGCATACTGCGGCAGTCCTGGGCCCGAGGACCTTTGTTTACTGGGTTGTTGGTAATACTGATATGGGGCTTTTTTGTTGCGTAATGATGTACCACGATTGCAATCTGAGGTTGCCTTTATACAAGACATTCGATGCTGACGATCAGGAATTTCGCGACTGAAATGGCTGCATCCTGATCAGTCGACATTCGCGCGCGAAACGCAGTGTAACTGAGAGCAAAAATAGTCTTAAAGAACTAATGACTAACTAGACGACTAAGAGGCGGCAGACATCTTCATTTGCCCCGCGATTTATGCCTCTTGCAGATGGGTAGCGTTTGTCTTACCCCGGCTGTTAACCCATTCAGC
>BTPG01000006.1:145421021-145456021 GCA_036245525.1 Semisulcospira habei
TTTCATGTATCTGTCTTCTTGATTTTTTTCTTTTTCTTTTGTTCTCGTACCTGCAGTCAGTAATGCCACTAACCCTATTTTTTTCTTTGCAGGACTGTAGGCATAGATCATTTTGAGTCCCTGTAGCTGCAGGGGGTTATGATAATCTAGCAAGAAGTCCCCCATATAAATCTATGTTCCCGCGACGTTTCACTGCGTACTAACTAGGACAGCTGTTACACACTTGTGTTCTCCTCTATACCTAATTCGAAATACAATCAAAGTAAACAGGTTATGCACACGGAGGTTCAGACAATTTATCATTCACTTTAGGCCGTATATAAATATATTTCACTCATAAAGCGTCCCGCCGCACTCAAACCTGTGCCTTTTAGGGGTACGAACAATGCTAACGCACGTGTCTAACAGTATCACGGCCTCTGTTTGTGCTACTCAATATTTCTGGAGCCCCACTTCATAGTTCATGCAGTTTGTGTTCACTGAAATCAATCGCTCTTTAACAAGGCTCTTGATTGGCTGATCAAAGAATCCGCTGAAACCTTAAGCCACTGAAATATTCGAGCATTAAGGACCGGCAAAAAATAAGCCAATGACACCTACGGGCGTGTGTATGTATGCGCGTGTCGAGATATTTGTTAGTCCACCACAGTCATTTGGTCTTGGCTAAACGCTATTGCTTAGTGGTTGGCAGGTCTAATCTCACTCATCCAGTCTGCAGCGGAGAACCTTGCTTAGTTGCCGGCGCAGGAATAAGCTCACTCGTGCAAGTGGCCCCGCAGCTGTGGACAAACCAGCACCTAGACATGTGTGCTGGTCTGTGATTTTGGACCGTACGGATCTAGGCCGTAAGGTCGGATATCACAGACAAGCACAGATTGTGATTGTTTTGTCAAACAGGTGTACTCAATAAATATATTTATTCAAAACGATTTATCACATTCACGGTTTAAAAAAATATCTCTCTCTGAACCAAAAACGTTATCCAAACTTTGCATCTCATTACGTTATTGGTCGTAACGAAAGTCCCCGTCACACGTTTATCGGTCATCTCAGTCTCGTGTCAGACAGCGGCCGCCAACCTGCAAGGGGCGAAGATTCACATGAGTCCCTACAGCGCCAGGGGCCCATGAGAATCTATGCTTTTTGCTGGTAGGGGCTATTGACCCTATTCCGTCGAAGGGAAAATTAATCGCGATTGAAATTATAATACACTATGCTCTGGAAACCTGCGATTGCGCTGGACTTGTTTATGCACAAAGTAATGGCAGCATAAATTTCCTCCAAGATGTGATACTGAAGACCCTTCACTGTAGCCAGCTAACACAGTGAAAATCCTGTTGAAACCACTAATTCTGTCTTCTCTGCCGAGAAAATTCGAACGTGAGGTATAGATCCTCATGAGCCCCCGCAACTGCGGGGGCCCATGAGGATCTATGCCTCTTTTTGAAACCACTTTGTATTCATGCTCCTTTTGACGGCTGGTGATCTTGGACATTGTATTTACACAGATTTCCAAAGCACAGTCTGCGTCCAACTTGCAAGAGGTATAGATCCTTATGAACCCCCGCAACTGCGGGGGCTCATGAGGATCTATGCCTCTTGCTGAAATCACTTTGTATCCATGTTACTCTGACGAGTGTGGATCTTTGACGTTGAGTTACGAAGATTTCACAAACACAATCTGCGCCCCGCACTGGCAGTGAAGGGGTTAAGGTTGACGTCCTGGTTTACTGGTAGCTGGAAACCTCTGATAGCTACTGATGTTGAGAAGCTTCTAGGCCATTTGCAATCTTGAGTCGTAGATTCTCGTGAGCCTGTGAAACGGCAACTTCTGTTTATTTATTTATTTATTATTTAAGGTTGACGCCCTTGATCATAATCATAGGTAGCAGCTGAAAAACTATTTAATTCAGACACTTTTCAAAACCACCCGCAGTTCTCTCCCTTGGCCCCCAAAAAGGGTCGCGGTGTGTGGCGGAGCGCGCGCGCTGCACGTGTAGTCGATCGATAATAAGAATTTGGCGCGCGCTGGTTTGATATGCTTCGGTCATCTCTAGCCAATCAGTACACGCGTTTTAATATAATGCTAATTTTAATTCCTACGCAATGCACTTGTCTCGGTTAGGCTCACAGCCCTTCTTCAATGTTACAGCAAAGCGTTTGCATACATTGAGTACCGTAAATGTCGCATGTAAAGAGGAAAACAGAGTTCTTGTTTATGTTGCAGATAATTTTCACTATTGAGTTTGAATAATATAATAGTATTGTAGTACAATGCACAGTCCACTTCGCTTATTACAAGTTCGCATCAGTATAACAAAAGTAGGACATAGCGACGCTTTCTAAGAGATCCTATCATTTAAAAAAAAAAATTACAAACTTCGGATAATAAGCCAGCATACAGCGAAATACATGTACTGTTGGTACCAGCGTATTTTGTTACATCCAAACTATATTGTACGTATCGGTTTGGTTGGTATGGTAGGTTTCCCATAAAGCCATGACATGCTACGACAGGATGTGGATCGACCATGATAGTTCAAGGGTGGTGTCGATCTGTCTCCAGAACTGCGACGTAGACCTCAAAGGATATCTCTGCTATGTAACGAGATATTTGAAAATGGACCTTCATTCTAGGAAAATATTTCATTGAGCGCGAGGTCTGTTAATGGTATAACTCTGTATAAGGCTGCGGTAAAGTTCTGCTCAAATTCTTTCAACCATACGTAAGCACAAAGACCCAAAGGGATCACCCCGCGTTGTATAACCAGTAAGCAATAGGTCCTCGTGCCCACGTCAGCCGCACGTCAGTGCGCGGGCCAACGGCGGCTGACGTCGACCCGATGACCTTGTGCTGGCAGGGTTGATTGTGCCCTGGAACAACTGAGGAAGCTGAGATGCTTGGCGCAATGGCTAGAATTCGGACCAAGTGTTGACCAGCGTTTGACCACTGGCGAAGCACGGACGGCCGAGGCTTTACACCCCATGTTGACATTAGCGTACAGTTGAATTGTTACCGGCGCGTGTGTAGCGGTCGTTAGTAGGGAGGCCCGCCCTACAATTTAGGCAAAGAGCGAAACCCACACCAACTTAGAGCTTTGTTAGCGTCAAGCAAAAATGAAAACCTCTCGGTCACTGAAAAAGAGGGCGACACAGACTCCCACGTACCCTGGCTACTTGCAGGGGTTAATTGAAAAAACCAACATGTACGCCTCCTGCGTTAAGTCGAAAGGAGCTCATGAAAATCCGTGCATTTTTGCTAGGCGGAGGGATTGACTCTATCCATGCCAACAAGATCTGTATATTGTACAGCAAGAATGAAACCCATTCTCAATTAATAATAATAATAATAAAGGTAATTTGTATAGCGCCTAATCACCAAGGTGCTCTAGGCGCTTTACAATCACAGTAATGAAACAGTGAAGCAAAATACAAAAACAAGCACATACATTACAACTATTACAATTATGCTCTATAGTCTTTAGAAGTCAATATTTTCGTACTCCAACAGGCATAGATTCTCAAGGGCTCACGAGAATCTATGCCTTTTGTTGGACCGTATACGTTTTCTCCGTCTATTTACATCTAACATGGACATAGAGTCAAGGAGACTGGCTCATGGCTGTCCAGGCAAAAGAATGGAAACTACACCGCCTTGATCGTCGGCAATTTCCAAAGGTGCGAATGTCAACTCAAGCTTGTTGGGTTTTGTCGCCTCGCCGCGCGTATAGCAGTGTTTTGATGACGCCAAGTGGGGGTGACGTAAGCGATTTGTGCGCTCGTGTCTGGCGTGTGGACTGACGGGAAGCGGTGGTGCCCTGCGGGGGAAACGACACAATCTGACTTTATGTCTGTTTGTTTAGGATTTTACGCGCTGTATGGCTCAGCGCATTGTGCAGTCAGTGGAACAGATAAACTGATCTGATTGGGAACGTTTGAAAAAGTTTGAAAATGCAATTTGAAATTTCAGACATTGTGTTTTCAAGTTTCCTCAATAGAAATCCGGAAGTTTTTCAGGGTTGAATTCTCGCCCCAAAAAAAAAAACACACAAAAAAATGTTTTCAAGTTTCCTCAATAGAAATCCGGAAGTTTTTCAGGGTTGAATTCTCGCCCAAAAAAAAACACACAAAAAAACAAAACAAACACACACACACACACACACACACACACACACACACACACACACACACACACACACACACACACACACACACACACACACGCGCGCGCGCCCCCACCCGGGTCTGCCCTGGGGGACTTGGGTGGGGTTAGGTATTTTTTAGTTCCCAGGGTCACCCTGGTCAGCCCCACAGGGTGGGTTTTTCTCTCTATTCTGGGGCATGTGTTTCTGTCTACCCTTTGTCCATTCACCTGTATTTGCCTTTTTAAAACTCTCCCTACTGTCTGCACTGCCTGTAGCTCTTGATATTGGATGTGTATTGCTAAATAGTCTTAGCTTTATGTAGGCCCCATGTTGTAGGTTTATTTAACGTATTTGACCGGCTGGCGACATACATTCAATTTTCTGTTTAGTTTTTTTTTTCACAAGCAGTGCAGGCACGTCCTGAGAAAGCCTTGTTGCTGTCGGGACGTTAAGCAATGTACAATCAATCAACACACACACACACACACACACACACACACACACACACACACACACACACACACACACACACACACACACCCACACCCAACAACTAGTCTAGTTTATGACTTTTTGGGAAAAATATTATTGTTTCCTCGCGAAATGGGACGTCATATATTATAAAACCATGACATGCTATAACAAGATGTCCGCCGTGAGATGGCCTTAGCCGCCTGCTCGGCGTTAAACCCAATTAACTAACTATAGCAGGATGTAGATCAGTCATGATAGTTAACGGGTAGTGTTGGAATAGCTTGGCGCCTGTAGGCGCAAAGCTTATACCGACACTATCCTTGAACTATCATAGTCAATCTATCTCCATATCTGTGATGTTGACCTCACGGGATATCTAAAAAAATTATAATTTAATCATCGGGATTTAATGAGTTGTGTAGCCTCAAAAAGTTTTTTTTTTATCACACCCCCATCTTAACCCTATCCAGCTTAACCAGGGTGTTAACTGAAGCGACTTTGCATGTTCTGCCTAACATTTTAAAAACTGACCTGAAAAAACAAAGGACAGTTAACCCATTTAGCCCTGACGCACTACAGCAGGAGATGGGTCGACCATGATAATTCAAGGGAAGTCGGCGCCAAGCTAATCTGGCACTACCCTTGAATTATCATGGTCGATCCATCTTCTGAAACTTACATAGTTATTAGATGACGCCTCCAAAATGTGGGAAATACGGTCGTCGGGCTGAATGAGTTAAGACAGTTTTTGTGAAAAGCAAGATTTTCGTTGTATTAGAATAAAAACCTCGCTTTTCACAAACGGGCTTTGGTAGTCCAGACAAAAAAGGTGACTGCCAAACGTGTAAAATGAAGAGAAGAACCCAATGAAGAAAAAAATCACGCATAGGAAAGACAGTTTTACATTTCAGGTTGAAAAAAACACTTTTTTTTTTTTCAAAATAGGCTTTCAAACAAATACACAAAGAGCTACCTGTCTTTTTGTGATTGGAAGATGCAACTCTTACGAAAAGTTAAGTTGCGAATTGTGTACTTGTTTGTATGCCTATTTTAAAAAAAGAAAAGGAGTTACAACACAATTTATATTTCGGGTTAAAACCCGAAATATTAACTCATTCAGCCCTGACGCTCTACAGCAAGAGATGGGTCGACCATGAAAATTCAAGGGTAGTGCCAGATTAGCTTGGCGCCTGTCGGTGCCAAGCTAATCTGGCATTGCCCTTGAATTTTCATGGTCGATCCATCTCCTGCAACAGGTGCATAGTCGTTAGATGACGCCTCCAAATTTGGGAAAATACGTGCGTCGGGCTGAATGAGTTAATAAATTGTGTTGTACCTGTCTTTTCTAGGCGCGTTTCTTTCTTCGTTAGGTTCTTCTCGGGCCTGTCTCGTATTGTCTTTTACTTTCATTGACAGGGCAGAGAAATCGTTTTTGCTACTCAGACTTGAATACTAGCTTTCTAAGTTCTTTCGCCGCAACAACTTGATCCAGCATGAAGTTTGCTTTGGCCCCGGGATCAAGTTTGCATGAGTCGGTGCCACTGTTACCTGGGATTACCTTACTCAACCCACTCATGTTCACCCCTCTCCGTTTCGCCCTTCCGCACCCCCTTTTCTAAGCGGCGATTACGAAATAGGCTTAAAATCCCCGTGGACAATGCTAGACAAATCTTTGTTCAACCATTACTCCACTCCATCTACGTGGTTAGATCCAGGCTCTTCACGGTTCAGCTAATCACCTTAGGGCCAGTCGCATGAGTGGGCTTAGTCCTGCGCAAGCCAATAAGTAAGGTGCTCCCCTTGTTGGGTTTGTCGCCTCGCCGCACGTTAAGAATACACGGCAGTGCGGCCCATTGCCCGTGTTTTGATGACGCCACGTGGGTGTGACGTATGTGGTTTGTGCGCTCCTGTCCGGCATGCGGGCTGACGGGAGCACCTTGCTTAGTGACTTGCGCAGGACTAAGCCCACTCATGCAACTTACATCTAACGATCGAACACTGTCATCACTTTCACACACTTTTACCTTGACGTAAACTGCGCCAACAAAAGGCACTGAGAGAGTGAAGGAGAGGAGCGGTGTAGATCACTTACACATGAGGTAAAAAAAATGGTGTAAAATGCCACACAGAGGTGAAGACGCTCCAGGCGACAGTACAGCACACACGACCGCAAATGGACATCTATGCTAGGTTACAAAGTAAAGTAGGTAAGAGCACTGTCAGGGGAGAGAAGTGTGCACGATCGACCAGTGATCATAGATCCACTGTGGCCAAAGCAAAAAAAAAAAGAAAAAAAAAAAAAGAGATAGGACATCTATGCTACTTGCAGTGTCCAAAGAGGAGTGATTTTTTTATACCCAGGCTGGATTGTAAATACTAAACAACTAAACAACGGTCTTAGAATCAAAAGGTCTTGCTCTTGGTTGTGCACATCGACTTCATTGCTAGCTGGTCTGTGATTTTGGTCTTGGAGTGCCGTCGTCGTGACTGAGGTCGAAATCACACACCTGCACAAACAATTGTTTTTGTGTGTGTGTATAAAAAAAATGAGTTTTCATGTATCTCATCCTCATACGGAACAAGCCATAAAGGTTTGCATTTAAACCTGTAATTTCACAAAACATCGCTGCCTTCTCACACGGAGCAGGATATAAGGAGTTCACCTTTAAGCCAGTGACTTAACAAATGTCCTTTGGTGTCCACTGACCACTTAGCGCCTTGTTAATGACCGTAAATCGTCCGTCAGTACGGGCAGTTAATGGCTGTCGGGTCGGCTAACTTTGTCCAACGTACAGTCCTTCTTGACGAGGCTTGAGTCTCCTAGATCAACCCAGTCGAAATGCAAGAGGCATAGATTCTCATGAGCTCCTGCATTTGCAGGAGCTCATGAGAATCTATACCTCTTGTTGGTTGTCTGTCATTTTGACACTCTGTTACAGATGCTTGCGGTTATGGGGTGAAGTCCTGTCCGCTAACTTTGTCCAACAGTCCTTGTTGGCTAGGTCTTGATTCCCTCACTCACAAACCAGATAGGTGAGGCCAGCGCTGGTAGAATTGTACTGATAGGCGGGGGCAGGGGATCTAACTGTTTGTCTGTCCGGCGCTAAGTAATTCCGCTTGATTCCCTCAACCAGAAAAGTCCAACTGCCAGAGGCACAGATTCTCATGAGCCCCTGCAGTAGCAGGGGCTCATGAGAATCAGTCTCTGGCTTGCAATTACATATGCCGCTTGCCTAACGAAATTTAACCACAAATACTTGGTTTAAATCAACGACTATGATATGTCACAAAGCGGTCATCGAGACTGAGAAATTCGACTGCTTTGAAAATTTTGAAAACAGTCTGAAGGAGGGTTTAGTGGTTTAAAGTTAGTGTTGAAGTTTAAATTATGGGTGAGGAGAGAGAGAGAGAGAGAGAGACAGAGAGAGAGAGAGAGAGAGAGAGAGAGAGAGAGAGAGAGAGAGAGAGAGAGAGAGAGAGAGAGAGAGAGATGATGAAACGTTTTTATTTAGGATAAAAAGTTTTAGGCATAGCAATGCCTATCTTCCAAACTGTCCTGCTACTCTACACATATAAAAATACATCAGACGATACAGCCAAAGATAAAACATGTATAAGTAAAAAGACCCATCTCCCCCCCCCCCCCACCCCCACCCTCAAAAAAAAAAAATAATAAAAATAAAACCAATATATATATATATATATATATATATATATATATATATATATATATATATATATATATATATATATATATATATATATATATATATAATATATATATATATATATATATATATATATATATATATATATATATATACACTGGTATGAACCTGACATGTTAATGCAGACAGTCGAACTATTACATAACCTGCAGCAATCTGCTGTGCTGGAGCAACATACTAAGCTGAAAGATAGAACATTCACAAGGACAGCAGATATTTATGGACGCGAGCTCTGAAGATAGATAACTTTGAAATAAGACTTTAAATGAGAGGGCAAGTTATTCCATAACTTAGCACCGGAAAATGATATGCATGATTTGAAGATGTCAATTCTCGGTTTTGGGAGATGGTGTAAGCCGTTCCTCGTGTTCTCTCTATTCGTGTGGGAAAACAGCTCACGGAGATAGGGAGGGGCGCATCGTTTAGAATTTTTTGCACAAGTAAGCATCTATTAAGTTCCAATTGTTTACTAAGTGGTAGGATATTAAGGGCCTTCAGTCTTTCATCAGTAGGGGACAAACCAGGAAGAATAAGCTTAATACCTCGCCGGTAAAGGGAATTAATTTTTTTCAAATGAATGTCTCCACAGCCGTCCCAGATATTGGAAGCATAAGCATAGAAGAGAGAGAGAGAGAGAGAGAGAGAGAGAGAGAGAGAGAGAGAGAGAGAGAGAGAGAGAGAGAGAGAGAGAGAGAGAGAGAGAGAGAGAGAGAGAGAGAGAGAGAGAGAGAGGCCCATCGTACAATAAAAAACAAGTCGTATTCATAATCACATATTTGTTTGCTCAAATCAAAAATCTAATTCTGAAAAAAAAAGACCTCACGAACCAGACAGAAAAAAAAAAATACAAAGAGAGTGAAAACACATATGGCGTCTCGACTTCAAGTAAAGATGAAGTCCAGTTATGTTATTATTATCAGTTATTAAGGTTTAGCCCTTTTATGCCCAGAAAAAGGGAACACGATCCAACTGCAAGAGACATAGATCCTCACGAGCCCACGAGCATTCCTACACTGGCTGGAAAATCAAACTACGAAGAAGGGAGGGTGGGGGGGGGGGGGGAAATTTCTGACTAGAATTTACGTTCTGGCAACGGACTTGCACGTTTCAAGAGATCACCAAGACGTTTTCACGGATCGCGAAAATGTAGTTTGGGCTTTCACGTTTCACGACAACCCCTTCTTTCACGTATCACGACGACCCTTTTTCACGTTTCACGACCCCTTCTGACGTATCATGTCGATGAAAAAATTGCAGTCACGAGTCACGACAACCGAAGAAACGCCTATCACGAAGCACGACTTTAGGGCATACTCCCCCTCATAGATTATTCTCTTCAGCCTCTGCGACTGCCCGAGATCCTAAGAATTCATGCCTCCCGCACTATGAACTTAAAAGCCTGGTTGCAGGTTTTTTTTTTTTTTTTTTTTTTTTTTTGATGGGCGGACGATAGCCGTACGTGGAGGTTTTTGACTCCTGTCCCCATTATGCACAAGTCGTTTCAGCAGCGACTGACACGAGCTCAAAGCAGGCGCTGTCACGCCGTCAACGCCTCTCCTTGTCATTACGAGCCCGATAACTACACCCTGCTGCAGCCAGTTGCTTCCCTTTGCCCCATTCCCTCCCTTGCTTCCTACTTTACCTTTTGATCAGACAACTCTACCTGACAAGAGACGTAGATTCTCATGAGCCCCTGCGGTCGCAGGGGCTCTTGAGAATCTGCGCCTGTTATTGAAATCTTCCTCGCTGCCTTACATTTCTGCTGCTCTGATGACGGAGGAAGGGGCGGAAGTTCAAGCGAAGTGAAGATTATTGCTCACCTCTGCCTTCTGGTGGAGTCACTGATTGGATAGACTCTACGACCTCCATTTGCCATTGATGATTGTGATGGGGGTTGAAGTATGAATATGTCAAGAAAATCTGACGATGATATTGTGTAACAGTCTGTTAATATTACAGTAGGCTATGATGTGTTTGAGAGCTCTTATTTCAGTGATAGGTGACTGCAATGGCAAAACGACACCCGCGCGTGAATCATACGAATGCCGTCTGCAGATAACTAAGCCGATTTGTAAACAATGGACATACAACTAAATCCGATATATGACGTGTGAAATGTATCAGACCAGCCTGAGAACAGACCAAAAATAAACAAAACAACAACAGCAACAGCAACAAAAACGAACGAACTAACGAACGATCAATCGAACGAACGAAACAACGAACGAACGAATGAACGAACGAACAAACGAACGAACTAACTAACGAACAGACGAACAAACGCACGAACGAACGAACCAACCAAACGTCCTACGAACAGACAAACGGACGGACGAAGGAACGAACGAACGAACGAACGAACGAACACTATCATGAGCAGGTGAATTTATTTTTTTAAAAGGCATGCGCACGCTCAGCCAATAAACAAGACTGAGAAACATATAATTAATCTTCGAATCAGAAAAAAAAAACCCGTTGACGGCCACAGTCGCCGCTTTATAAAAACTTATCCCTTTGAGAACACATTTTTCAATGGGCGTTCACCGCGAAATTTTTTACCCTTGGTTTGTCGGTAGCGCTTTTTGTCGAGGTGATTCCTGTCGGAATCACCTCGACAGAAAGGGCTACCGACAGCCAAAGTTTAATGTGAGAAACAATGTGTACTGGTCTGTGATTTGTGAAATCGTAATGTGTGATGGTCTGTGATTTTGGACCTTGCGGCATACAGCCGTGAGGTCTCAAATCACAGACCAGCACACACTAAGACTTTCAAATTCCTCGGCAGTATCAAATCCCTTTGCACTCAGAAACTGCTTGGTGCAGGAATGATTTAAGCTGTCACTACGCCAAGGTCAAGAGGTAAGGAAGGTTTGACACGGTTGCAAAAACCGATATAGAGTGCAAGGCAAGCACCCGAGAATCCGTCCTGTACATATGCAAGAGGCACAGATCCTCATGAGCCCCATGCCGGTTTAATGGTCTCATGAGGACCTATGCCTCTTGCTGACAAAGCCGTCAGTAGAATTTATAACGTGATCTCCAGAAAAATGGTGAGTCTGATAATAAAATCAATGTTGGCATTTAAACTAAAGCAACCACTGGTCAAAATTTGCTGTCTTCATGAGGCATAGATGTTCATGCGCCCCTCCAGGCTGCAGGGGCTCATGAGAATTAATGCATCTTGCTGACAAGCATCGGCAACCATTTACATGATTCTCACGATGAAATAATTGTGAGGTAGTGTGATTGGGTTGCCCAAACCCGTTAGAGTGCACCGAAAAAAGGGTGGCTAACCGAGACAATGAACGGCCTGTCTCGGTCTCACAAAGGTCGCTATGCACGCGACTCGACAGTTGTTGCACGCCGGGATAGCCTCTTTTACATGTTGCATAATTTCACTCTTAGAAACAGAAGGGAAAAAATCGCTTTCTTAACACATTCTACCCTAGGACCGATATCTCAAATTTTCAGGTTGCCCTCTGAAGTACTGTATTACCATTCTAGAGACAGATCGAGCATGATAGTTCAAGGGTGGTGCCAGAACAGCTTGGCGCGCTAAGCTATTCTGGCACCACCCTTGAACTATCATGCTCGATCCATATCTTGATGTGCTGTGTCGGGGCTGAACGAGTTAAAGCGAAAAATGTGCATAGTTTTAGAAGGTACACAAGTGATTACGAGAAGAAAAATAATGCTTAGATGTATTCATGGAAAGGGCCATAAAGAACAACATTCAGCCTCGCAGCGTGTATTATGCATTATTTACACGCTTTCAGACAAAAGTTCATAAAAATGCATGAATTATTCCTGAAAAGGCCGGGTCACGCAGGACAATATTCGGTTTTGCTCCCTCCGTCATCTGTTGGGAAAGAGATCGAGTGAAGGGTGTAGAGGTGCAAGGCAGGTTCAGAACTGACAATGTTCTCTTAACCCTTTGGGCCCACCCGGGTCTGTTTGGGGTTAACTACTGTTTAGTTCCCAGGGTCATCCTGGTCATCCACACAATGCGGGTTTTCTTTTTTTTCTGGGGCATGTTTCTGTCTACCCTTGGTCCATTCACCTGTATTTTAATTCCTTTTTTTAAAACTCTCCCAACTGTCTGCGCTTTCTGTAGCTCTTGATATTGGATGTGTGTTGATAATGCTCTGTTGCACCTAACAGATGATAAGTTATGTGTTTGCGGTTAATGCATTTTTAATATATCATTTCTCTGTATATATTTTGTAGTTGTAATGATTCTCTACTCTGTTTTGTAAACTAGAGTACGACAAATTAGCATGAAGGTGCAGCGTCCTTAGCATATCTTCGGTTTACTTAGCATATTAGACAAAGTGGCGAGATACATCCAATATTCTGTTTAGCGTGGGTTTTTTTCGCAAGCAGGCACGTTCTAAGAAAATCTCGTTGCTGTCAGGACGCTAAACAATGTACAACCAACCGACCAATCAACCTTTTGGCTGTCGGTAGAGCTTTTTTGGTCGCGATGATTCTTGCAGGAATCATCGCGACCAAAAAAGCTCTACCGACAGCCAAGGGTTAAATGGGCCCCCAGAATGGGAGTTTAGAGACGGACGTCCGCGTTGAACTTCATTCCAAGCTGGAGCCGTAGTATTTTGTACGCAGGTCTGTGGTTTTAGATATAAATATACAACGTACCGTAAAGCCATAGCTGTGAATTCCAGACCTCAAATTATTTAAATTTCGAAAATTAGAGTTAAGTTATTGTCAGTTACACGAAAATATACTCTTTTTTTCAGGGACGTCAAAATCAAGAATAAACCTGAACTGACACAGCTAATGCCAGCAATCCAATTGTAACTCGGTTTTTAGAATAAAATGCATTAGGTAACTTCTTACAACATGATACCCACTACCGCTGTCCTCGAGAATGAATTTCTTTACATTTCAGTTTTGTCAGGAATTATCAGATCTTGCTGTCTGTCGTTTGTATTGAGGATTTACAAAATTGCAAGTACACAATAATGTTTAAACAGCCAAATGAATTACTGACAGTCGTTTCACTCCGCTTTATGGTACCACCTGTTTGAGCCACTTAATGATATCAGCACATTTTTGGCGAACAACTAAACTGAGTGACAGACAAGACGATTTTGACGATGGAAATGCCAAGGCCTGCCAACCAGATATAAAAGGATGTTGGTCTGTGATTTTGGACCTTACGACTTTAATCCGCAAGGTCCAAAAGTCACAGACAAAACACCCGCATCATTTCCATACATAATTTCAAATAATCACCTACTGACCTCCAGTCTGGCCGCCGCTAATCTATTCTCCCAAAATCAACTACCCTCGCTGTCGAAAAGACAGAGGTGTGCCTGGTTTTTCAGCAAGCCTGCGGTGACTTATGAGGATCTATGCCTCTTGCAGACGTCTGGTGCTGACTCCAATTATCCACGCTAGGCGGGGCTGTCAACGTCGAAGGTGAGAACCACCGGCCTCAAATTGTTTTCATCACTAGGGTAACGGTTATCCTCAGCAAAAGACATAGATTTAAATGAGCCCTGGTAGGCTGCGTTAGCGCAAGAAGATCTGCGGCCTCCTTCTGACACCCAAAGAACTTCCTGCGTCAATGCGAGTACATTGCGTTGAAGGCCGTAGACGCTTTTCGCGTTTCACTCGGCGAACTGAATGTCACCACGTGGGCACGTGCTCGTAATCTCGCGCAATGCAAATAAGCGCGCGCCATTTGATTCACACGTGGTCATAATCGCGCGCAATGCAAATAAGCGCGAGCGACCCCGGACACGAGACGTACCGCTATGTTTATGTTATGTGCTGCTCTCAAATTTTGGATCTAACGGTGTGTAGACGTAAGACACAGAAACACAGAACAACGCTCATGCGTGTGCTGGTCTGTGATTTTGGACCTTACGACTACAGCCGTGAGGTCCAAAATCACAGACCGGCACACAATTTTGAAACTGTATAAGTTATGACTGAGCTGGACAAAAGACAAGCTATCTGCGGGACTCCTTTTGTCTTCGTAACACGACTGGTGAGATGGTTATCATTATGATTACCGACCTTGATTATCGAAGATGGACAAAAGAAACTAATACATACAGTGTGTTAACCCTTTCACTGCCGAGAAAAAGACAACGGGAACCAATTGCATGAGGCGCAGTCGCGGGGGCTCATGAGGATCTATGCCTTTTACTGAGACAAAACTGTATGCATGTTTCTTGAACAAGTATTGTGGCTTTTGGTCGTTGAGTGAGCGAAGGCTTCAAAAACAAAATATGCGTCTAGCGGCAGGAAAAGGGTTAAAGAATCAACCTTTGCTGGCCCAACGTGCGCACTAGAAAGTATGTCTAAAAAAGCCCCAGGTAATACAGAGTTAATAGTTCGTAATATCTCCTTTATAAAACGGTTCTGACCACATATATCTTACAATAATGATGGCTGAACCAAAGGAAGTTTGAATGTTTCTGCTCTTCTTTTTCTATGTCGTTTGGAGAGTTCCACCGAGACGAATCAGGCGCAGTAGAAAACCTATAATACGTGTAAAGACTCATTTGGATTGCAAAGAGGACAGACAAGTCCTAGCTGAGGCAAGGCAACATGGAGAACCGAACACGTGGTTGTGGAAGCGGTTCAGTATCACATCATTATCTATCACACTCTCGAGAAAAGGTGAGCCCAATGCAGCGGCAAGCGACATAGATCTTCATGAGCCCCTGCATTTGCGGGGACTCATAGGGATCTATGCCTCATGTTGACACCACTTTGTATCCATGTTCTATGGACACCTGGGGCTATCTGGCGTTTAAATAGCAAAAAAAAATCAGAGACGCAATCAGTGACAGTGAAGTTATGGCCATGTATAACTCTCATGATTGTGGAGAAGATATGTGTTTATGAGACATCGAGTTCTTTGGGACAAATCATTCAAAGACAACATCAGTAAGGACACTTTAGTGCGGCTTTTGTGTTGGTATTGTTGGTAAAGTTGTAGCTTCTGGAAGTTGTTACAGAAACCCACTGACAACATTACTGTCCACACAGCAAAACTTAACTCATTCTACCCCAACACCGAAATCCTTAAATTTTTCCGATGTCCTCTGAAGACTGCATTGCAGTGCACGACACAGATCGACCATGATAGTTCAAGGGTGATGCCAGAATAGCTTGGCGCCCATAGGCGCCAAGCTATTCTGGCATCACCTTGAACTATCATGGTCGATCCTTATCTTGCTGTGGTGGGTCTGGGGTAGAATGAGTTAAAACCTCCACAGAGAAAGGTATCAGTTTATTTAATCTTGGGCTTATTGGGGGCATGAGAGAAATCACAAAAGACCACACATAAATACGCTCAAGAAATAAATAGTGCAATTACATCAGGATCAGGAATTTATTTAACGTCTTTTCACACATTGATGATATTAGACCAAAATAAATAAATAAATAAATAAATAAATAAATAAATAAATAAATAAATAAATAAATAAATCAACAACCAAACACACAACTTGTGAATATAAAAAAATAGCAATAATTAACATCCAACCACACACACACAAATTACTTATTATAATAGTTTACCCACCGGACTATAAATTATTATATTAACTATTGGAATTGCAATATTTTTATGTAAGATGTCATACAAATTTTCTGCTAAGTGATTAACTGTTATGTTATTTTTTGTCAACAGATTCATTGTAATAGGACATTCACAGATTATATGTTTAACAGAGATGGGGCTTAAGCACTCGCATTTGATATCTTTTGCGAATTTTGTTTTCCAAGAATTTAGTCTTAACTTGTATATCAATGAAGCTGTTTTCCTTGAACAAGGAGGAACATGATAAATTGTGATAAAGCGGTTTAGCACAGAGTATATTTCACGTAGAGATAATTGCATAATTATTATTACAAACTGCTGAGTTTTCTCTATTTATAGCTCCCTTTTTTGCTTGTCTGTCACAAATTTCATTCCAATAAATTCCGCAGCGTGAGGGTATCCAAAGAAAATCGATCCCTATTCCTCTGGACATAATACAGATCATAATATGTTTTATTTCATACACTAAGTCTTTTCTAGTGTTACAATCCCAGCTTTTTAGACTATATAGGACAGATTTAGAATCGACACAGATCAAAATGTTAAATATATCATAAGGTAGAAGTTGAATAAAATTTAGTGCCATGAGAATCGCATACAGTTCAGACGTAAATATAGAAAATCCTTCAACGAGATAAAAAGATTTCTTCACTCTGAGATCTGGAATAACAAAGCCTGCACGACAATCTGAAGAATCTATCTGTGAAAATTTTCAAATGTTTAAAATATGTTGTCTGTAATTTTTCTTTCACTAAATTTGCTAAAACGTTCACATCCTCATCTTTTTTTTTCAAATCTGTGTAATCTATATCGAAAGTAGCATTAATATGTTCCCAGGGAGGTATAGTAGGTGTTACTGGTAAAACGGGAATAGGCTTGATATCTATATTGCAATTTTCTATAGCATCTTTGACATAATTACGTATAGGTAAAAGATACGGGATTGTTTGCGCTCTCTTCGGGAAATCCACATCTGCGTCTAAAAATATGTCTTCTCGTACTGAATTTTTGACGGACAGGCTTCGGACAATGTATTTTGCAGTTGCTAATTTATGTTGGTCAGGTAAAGACAGAATACCTACTTCTTTGTATTTTTTTACAGTATTAGTATGAACGGGCACTCCAAGGGCTAATTTAACTGCTTTACTATCAATGCTTTGCAGCTTCTGTAGAAGTGTAGCTGGGGCAGTAAAGTAGACTTCCTGACCATAGATAAGTGTTGATCGAACTAAAGATGTACCAAGGTGTAAAACAGTTTTAATGTCCTGACTCCATGGTTGTGAGTTTATAATTTTTAACAAGTTAAGTCTTTTTCTTGCCTTATTTAATATGGCTTCAATATGAATTCTCATGGATAATTTTGATGTAAAACGTACGCCTAAAAACTTTACACACTGTTGGTAGTGTAAAGGCGTCCCGTTTAGGGATAATTTAGGTAATGTTTTAGCACTTTCCCCATTATTGAAAAGCATTAGACATGTTTTCCCCCAGATAGTTCTAGACCACTTTATATCATATAGTTTGATAATTTGTCCAATTCAATCTGATACATTTTTTTAACGTAATCTACGATTCTTTTTGGGGTACGTTTTCTGAGATTAGTGTTTATCCATATAGCAATATCATCTGCATATTGTACCACAGTTGTGTCCTGTGAGAGAGATTTTGGGAGGTCGTAAATTAACACATTGAATAAAAAGGGTGAAAGTATTGATCCCTGCGGAATACCCATATCTATTTTCTTAAAGATTGAATAACTTTTACCAACTTTGGTGCAGACAAATCTTTCAGACAAAACGCTTTTAATGTACTCATACATAAACCCGGTTATGCCAATCTGTTTTATTTTGTATAATAATCTAGCATGCCAAACACTATCATAAGCCTTTTTTACGTCAAAAAGGTTGCTAATATACTTTTTCTTCTAGAAAATTGTTTTTAATGTTATTTGTGAGTTTAACTAAATGGTCTGTCGTACATCTGCCTTTCCGAAAACCAGCTTGATGAACTGGAATTATATCCTGTTTTTCACAGTAATGAAATAGCCGATTTAAAAGAATCTTTTCCATTACTTTTCAAGCTTGTGATGTTAGTGCAATAGGTCTATAACTACTAATCAATGTACGTGTTTTATCCGATTTAAGTACTGGAACTACTACTGACTGCTTCCAGATAGTAGGAAGAGATCCATTAAACCAACATTTTTGATAAAATTTATGTAGTAGTTTTTTCCACGACTCAGGTAAATGATAAAGTAGTTTGTAAGAAATTCCATCTATACCCACTGCACTAGAGGTATTTGCAAACGACTATAAAACATCTAGGAATTCATTATATTTTATTGGAGCATTGATATACTGAGAATGATTAGAAACTGGATCTTGATAATCTGCTTTGACTTCTTCTTGGTTTCTGAGGTTTATGTTTGGTAAACTAAGACTTGATGTGAGACTATTTTCTGCAAACATATTAGCAAAGGCCTCCGCTTTATCTACTGCACTAAGAAATGTGTTGCCTTCTACTGCGATTGGATACATTTGTAATCTGTATCCATTATGTAATTCTGATATTTTTCTCCAAACCTTATATGTATCTTTTGATTCAGACACTTCATTTTTACAGAACTCAGCCCAGTGAATCTTTTTGGCTCTCGACACTATTCTGTTACAGTGTATTTTAGTTTTCTTCATTTCTCTAAAGTTCTCTTCAGATTTGTTTCTTATCCATTTTTTAAAGTTTACCTTCTTAATATTTACTGCTAGTTCACATTCCTTATTCCACCAAACATTAACTGAATATTTACCCTTTGATTTTCCTTTGCATTTTGGTATGGATTTCTCCGCAGCAGAAAGAACAGCTTTTGTAATATTTCCGTAAAATGTATCTATACTTTCATGTTCTATACTTGCAATGTTATGGGACAGCAAGATTGTCTCATACAGTTCCCAATTAGCATTGACATACTGAAACTTTGGAATTCTGTCCTCACTATTGCAATATTCATTTTTATCTTTAACGTTTAATTGTATAATGATTGGAAGATGATCACTTCCCAAACAATCTTCCAATTAAATTGAGACTAAAGGATGCGTTATATTATTGTATACAATACTACACATGTACTTTAAACAGCAGGCAAAATGAACTAAAATTAAGATACAAATGAAATTGTGGTGGCCAGATTTCAAAACGGGAGCAGAAGACTTAAACAATCATTACAATTGTGTCTATAAGGGAAATAAAGGTAGATGTTATACTCGTGCGCAAATGCTTTAGAGAAACAGCGGAACAGACCACTTTGTTTAATGACCCCAGAGCACTGATAACGGAAGTTATTAACACTACAATATCCAGCCATCAACCGACACAATGCTAGGAAGTGCTCATGCGCTCGATCATGCTTCCGACCCTTTCTTCTTGAATATGCCGTTCAAAGACCAGACACGTCTGTATGCAAGAGGTATAGATTCTCATGAGCCCCTGCGGCCGCAGGGGCTGAGAAGAATATATGCCTCTTGCTGGTAGTGTTAGGTGACATTTATTCCCATCTGGAAAGGAGAACGTATTGGTGTTCAAACCTGCGTGTTCATTTTACGAACCGCGAAACCCTCCTATTAATTTTGCTCCGAGAATCAACAGGGGGTTGGTTGCAACAGCATAGCTTGAACACCACACGTCCACTTACACTTGAGGACACGATGATATAAAGAAACCAAAAGGAAGATTTGTCGATGTCAATGTCGATGGGGCCCATGAAGTTCTATGCCCGTTGCTGAAGTGTACCGATCGCAGCAAGGATGGGTAGCAGACACGTCGATATAAATGGAACCAATGACAGGCACAGATCTTTAATGCCGTAGGAGGTACATGAGGGTATATGCCTGTCGCAGAAACAAACGAACGGAAGTCTCTACAGGGGTGGGGGGGGGGGGGGTGGTGGGGGGGTGGGGGTAAGGGGTAGGATAGTGCAATCAATCTGTCGACTCGGAGACTTCAATGACCCGATGTCGGGTGGCCTTTGTTCCTTCACAATCAGCACCCGATGGCAGACACCCGCAGCCAGCCACACACATCCACCTTAAGAGGAGCAGACAAGAGTTAAACAAGGACAAGTTTTATGAGCAAGAGGCATAGATTTTCATGAGCCCCTGCAACCGCAGGCTGCAGGGGCTCATGAAACTCTATGCCGCTTGCATGCGGAAAAAGCACTGAGGGAATGTGGCGAACATGGATTCAATTCTGGACAGATTGGGTCCCGAAGTCTGCGTCGCTATTTTTGTGGTCACTTCTCCGGTGATGAGTCTTTACCGTGACAGGACAGACTGAACCGTGACAGGACAGACAGAACCCCTCCTTTGCTCTTCTCCTCTCCTCTCCCCTCTCCCCTCCCCTCCTCCTCCTCCGCCCTCTTTATCAATCACTACATCTGTGACTGTCAGTGATGATGAGTGACCGCTATTTGTCCCTCCTTTTCATATTTTACAGTCTGGCATGAAATCTTCCACAGACGCATGGACATCGCTTCTCTAGCCCATTGAAATGTCGGAGACCTTTTTTAATTTGTATTTTTCTGTCTTGTCGGAAGTGTTGTTATTTCCAGATGGCTAAGACATCACTCGAGAGCTGACGATATGTGTATGATGGTCTATGCCATTGGACATTGCGGCTCCAGGCCTCAAGGTCCCAAATCCCAGGTCAGCACACAAATGGCAAAGGGCCAGTTGCGTGAGTGAGCATAGCCCTGCGCCAGCCACAAAGCAAGGGGCTCCGCTATAGGGGATGGGGCAGGACTAAGCTCACTCATGCAAATGGCCCCAGCTCTCCAGTGATAAGTCTCACTAGTAATAGTGGGAGACCTCCGCCGCCTAGCCAAAGTCTTTTGGTATATTTTCTTTTATGGCTATTGGAGACGTTTTTTACTATTATTTCTGACTCGGAATCCAGGGATTTACTTACAAAATATTTCGGCTGTCTCTCACAGCCTTCTTCAGCCTACTTCCACCCATATACAACGACCTTCTTACCAACCCACAATCCTATCATCTCAAGCAAGGAAACTCACCCAGTAGGCTGAAGAAGGCCATGAGAGACAGCCGAAATATTACGTGAGTAAACCCTTGAAATACGAGTCGGAAATGCCATTTTTATAATGTTTCATCCGGAATCCAAAAGTCTGTATTCCTATATTTATTACTATTGTTTTCAAAGAAAATATCCACGTTCAAACCTCTCTACTGTGAGTTTGCCATAATCTCTTATTCGGACGCGTTGCGTTTAGTGGAAACGCACTGCTTTTAGTGATTATTTCTTCAAGAATGGTCACCATCAATCTTCTTGCCAAGTCAGTTATCAAATCTACTGTCGTCCTTTCTTAGTATCTAAATGTCCACTGTGTGTGCACTGCTTTTAGTGATTATTTCTTCTTGTGTGTGCTGGTATGCGATTTTGGATCTTACGACCGCAGGCCGTAAGGTCCGAAATCACACACCAGCACATAACTGCATAGATGACGAGTCGCCGCCGTGACAAGACAGTCGAACCATCGCCGCCCACCCGACCCTCCCACCGGTCTACCCCCCTCCCCGCAACTGTCAGTAGCCGCCGGGTTGGCTGAAGCATTCTTGTGGTCGTTTTTTTTGCTTTCACAGCAGAATCTGCTGTGAGCGACCACCCTGATGAGAGATCACCTTGCATTAAAGCCCATCATTTGGGTGGCTGTAGCCATCGAGAGGGCGGTCTTTAAAAGCGTAACCGTTCAAAGATACACTTCTGTAACAGATGGTTACGAAACGCTACACACAGGTCTAGTTATGGTTCATTTAGACACAGGACAATCCAGTTCAGCACAGGTCGTCTTAATATCAACTAATTTGACATTGACTCTACTCCGTTTTATAAATACAATGCTTTCAGTACGAGAAACAGCTAAAAATAGATTGACACGCTAATGGCTGTGCAGAATAAATAAGTACGATTGCTCAGTTTTTCTGTGTGTCCCAACTGCCATTAAAGTTCACTAGGTGTGTCGACAAGGCATAACAAACACAAATGGTGCTGAAATGTGCCGGTCTTCAGATTTACGCGTAATGGTACTTAAGACTTTCAAGACTTTCTCAAGACCTTCACGACTTACCTTGCGACAGCACCTCTCTGTTAACCCTTATCATTCGGAATACACCAGTGTGTGAAATAAGTTTGACTAAAATAGTGAGGGTACTGCCAGAATAGCGTGGCGCCAATAGGCGCCAAGCTATTCTGGCACCTCCCTTGAACTAAAGCCATTGGTCTATATCCTTATCTGTAACTACTATAAGTAACTAGCGTATGGCAGTGTACAGATTTGAAGCTTTTAGTCAGTCTCAGTATGATATGGGTTAATCTACCTTTTACTTGCACAAGACACGGTCGCTCACAACTGCTTTGACGGTTATTTCTGCTTACTTGTGTTTGATAGTTTCCATTAACTGATTCAGTCCCGACACACCACAGCAAGATATGGATTGACCATGATAGTTCAAGAGTGATGCCAGAATAGCTTGGCGCCTATAGGCGCCAAGCTATTCTGGCACCACCCTTGAACTATCATGGTTGATCTGTCTCCTGAATTGTAATTCAGTCCTCAGAGGACAACTCCAAAATGTGGGTATTTTGTACCTGGGACACATTGGGTTAATATCAGGACAGGGCTGACTGTTTGACAAGTTCCACTGTATTGACGGTAACGTCTGCTTACATGTGTATAACAGTTGCTATTAATAGCAAAACAGGGCTGACTGACAAGTTCCACCGTATTGACGGTAACATATGCTTACATGTGTATAACAGTTGCTATTAATAACAAAACAGGGCTGACTGTTTGACAAGCTCCACTGTATTGACGGTAACGTCTGCTTACATGTGTATAACAGTTGCTATTAATAACAAAACAGGGCTGACTGCTTGACAAGTTCCACTGTATTGACGGTAACGGCTGCTTACATGTGTATAACAGTTGCTATTAATAACAAAACAGGGCTGACTGCTTGACAAGTTCCACTGTATTGACGGGAACGTCTGCTTACATGTGTATAACAGTTGCTATTAATAACAAAACAGGGCTGACTGTTTGACAAGTTCCACTGTATTGACGGTAACGTCTGATTACATGTGTATAACAGTTGCTATTAATAACAAAACAGGGCTGACTGCTTGACAAGTTCCACTGTATTGACGGTAACGTCTGCTTACATGTGTATAACAGTTGCTATTAATAACAAAACAGGGCTGACTGCTTGACAAGTTCCACTGTATTGACGGTAACGTCTGCTTACATGTGTATAACAGTTGCTATTAATAACAAAACAGGGCTGACTGTTTGACAAGTTCCACTGTATTGACGGGAACGTCTGCTTACATGTGTATAACAGTTGCTATTAATAGCAAAACAGGGCTGACTGCTTGACAAGTTCCACTGTATTGACGGTAACGTCTGCTTACATGTGTATAACAGTTGCTATTAATAACAAAACAAGGCTGACTGTTTGACAAGTTCCACTGTATTGACGGTAACTTCTGCTTACATGTGTATAACAGTTGCTATTAATAACAAAACAAGGATGTTTGACAAGTTCCACTGTATTGACGGTAACTTCTGCTTACATGTGTATAACAGTTGCTATTAATAACAAAACAGGGCTGACTTTTGACAAGTTCCACTGTATTGACGGTAACGTCTGCTTACATGTGTATAACAGTTGCTATTAATAACAAAACAGGGCTGACTGTTTGACAAGTTCCACTGTATTGACGGGAACGTCTGCTTACATGTGTATAACAGTTGCTATTAATAGCAAAACAGGGCTGACTGCTTGACAAGTTCCACTGTATTGACGGTAACGTCTGCTTACATGTGTATAACAGTTGCTATTAATAACAAAACAAGGCTGACTGTTTGACAAGTTCCACTGTATTGACGGTAACTTCTGCTTACATGTGTATAACAGTTGCTATTAATAACAAAACAAGGCTGTTTGACAAGTTCCACTGTTTTGACGGTAACGTCTGCTTACATGTGTATAACAGTTGCTATTAATAACCAAACAGGGCTGACTGTTTGACAAGTTCCACTGTATTGACGGGAACGTCTGCTTACATGTGTATAACAGTTGCCTATTAATAACAAAACAGGGTTGACTGCTTGACAAGTTTCACTGTATTGACGGTACGTCAGATTACATGTGTATAACAATTTCCATTAATAAACCAGACAGGGTTGACTGTTTGACAGTTTTCACTGTACTGACGGCAACGTCTGCTTACATGCGTATAACAGTTGCTATAATTAACAAAACAGGGTTGACTGTTTGACAAGTTCCACTGTAATGACGAAAACTTCTGCTTATCAGTATAACAGTTTCTGTCATTAACAAGACAGGTTCGACCTTCCTGCCCATCACATCCAACCGTTCACCCTTCCTTCTCCTCTATCAGTTCTTTCATTGTTTCTTCTACAATTTATATTTCTCCCTCGATCTTTGCAATTGACAACTTTTTGGGTCCTTTCCACGTTGACAGGTTCCTGTCAAAAAAGGGGGATAGGCTCATCTTGCCATCCCATCACCAATAATTCACTTCACCCCCCCCCCTTCCCCCCCACCATCGCGCCACTCGCTATTCTTAACTCGTTTAGCCACGCAGTACAGTAGGATATGGATCGACCATGACAATTCAAGGCTAGTGCCAGATTAGCTTGGCGCCTTCAGGCGCCAAGCTAATCTGGCACGACCCTTGAATTTTTATGGTTGATCCGGCCCTTGCAACTGGTTCAAAGGCGTTAGGTGACACTGCTTCATATTTGTTAAAATACGGCTTTGGGGTTAAATGGGTTAAAATGTCCGGTGTAAATCCTCAGTTCGCCTACAACTATCATGAGTACTGCTATGCTATTTTCAGGCTTCACGACGGCATATTTCCTCCCCCCCCCCCCTCTCCCCCATAAACGCGTGGAGTAAGACTTTTGCAGTGCGCAAAAAGGTCCTCGGGCCTTTTGCTGGCGAGGTGTTATACCACGATGGGCAGGCAGGCCACCCTCCTCTTCCAAGACAGCGTGAAATGGGACATCCACGCTACCGCCGTTGGTGATGAAGATGATGATGATGAGGTTGATGTAGCGTGAAAAAATCCGGCCCGAATGTACCACGTGCCTAACGACCACAGGGTTGAACAGGTACAGCTGGCCTCAGTTGCTGCAACTGAGTCACTGGCGGAGTTTGAAAAAAAAGGCAAAAAAAAAAAGGTCACAATCTCCGACGCAGTGACAAGTCACAGTGCAACCTATTATGGACTTTTGGGGAAAGGCGATGAACAAATCGGAATAAACTTGTCTAGAAATGATGTCGCTAAAATTCTCAAAGATGCCCAAGGTACATAGCTATGAATCAGGTCAGCAAAGGACATAATAGGTTTCATTAGGCCCCGCAACTGCGGTGGCGCACTAGGATATGTGCCTCTTGCATAATTTGTGTGTTACTTAATGTGTTCCGACAGTGATGGAGGTAGCACCATTCACTGCCGAGGAAAACTGAACATCACCCATCTGCAAGAGGCATAGATCTTCATGAGCCCCCGCAGTCGCGGGGGCTCATGAGGATCTATGCCTCTTGCTGAGGGCAGTTTGTAACCTTTTTCCTTTGACAGCTGTGGGTTTTGGTCGATGTATGAAGAGAGAGATAAGAAACGAAATATGCATCCAGCGGCAGGGAAGGGTTTAAAATACAATTCTTTACTCATTCGAGACCTGCCGCATCCGGATACACGACTATATGCCGCGTATATGGATGCAGCAGGTCTCAAATGGGTTCACACATCATTGGCACGCCACAAATTTATAGGAAGAACAAGATTTAAGTTTTCACTGCAACTGGAATTGAACCAGTGTATCGCAACGGGGTCTGAGATGTAACTCAACACGATTCCCAGATGATTGAAACCATTTTTTTTTTTCTTGGCTTGACTTCGCGAACGAAGATTCTATAGGGCTTGCCCACGTCGTCTGCAGGCATTTTCGTGGCTGCGGAGGCCAATCCGGGACAGGCAGGTACGACCGCAGTGGCTGCAGGGGAAGGTCTGTTCAGGGTTCTGAGTTACGACAGCTCTGTTTTTTCTTCTGAGCCGCTTGTCCTTAAGGTTAGCTCTGCGAGAGTCCTCAAAGGAGACGGCTGCCTTGTGAATGGTGGAGCGCCAGGTGTCACGGTCCGCAGCAAGCGAAGACCACTGGCGGTGGTCGATTTGGCAGGCACTAAGTGACTTCTTGAGACCGTCTTTGTATCTCTTCTTTGGTGCCCCTCTGTCTCGGTGTCCAGTGGCGAGCTCGCCGAACAGAGTGATGATTGAAACCATATTAGTCAGTGAACTGCAGAAGCGATGATACGTAGAAATTACGGCGGAGAAAGCACCAAGGACAGATGCATTTTAGTGCATCATAGGTGCACAAATACCAAAAAAATTAAAGGCACTTCTTCCTTTCATTTCTCGTCGGATCGCCACTCCGCCCACTCCCTGCCAATTTATTAGTCCCCAAAACA
This sequence comes from Semisulcospira habei, assembly GCA_036245525.1. NCBI lineage: Eukaryota > Metazoa > Mollusca > Gastropoda > Semisulcospiridae > Semisulcospira > Semisulcospira habei. Next base: position 145,447,516 of record BTPG01000006.1, read on the forward strand.
TTTTCATCTGCTAGAGACATTGATTCTCACGAGCACCTGCAGCTTTCAGTGACTCCCGAGGATCTCTACCTCTTGCAGCAAAGAGTATACATGTAATGATATATTAACTCTTAAACTCAATATATTAACTCTTAAACCCCCAGAATTAAATGAGAAATGTATTAACTCTTAAACTCTCAGATCTAAATGACTTCCATTTTGTCGAATGGAAGTCATTTAGTTCTGGGAGTTTAAGACGTAACCCTCTTGTACACGGAGCCAACGGTATTAAAAACAGTACCTGTGGTTGCATGCACAATGGGGTTAATTTTAAGCTTATAATTGGGGGAGGGGGGGGGTAGAGGGTTTAGGCCAACGACTGCACTCCATCCCACCCCTCCACTACCTTTTGTCAAGGCAAAAGACGGTAGGTCCATTTATGTGAAAAGCGAGGTTTTCATTGTAATACAATGAAAATCTCTCTTTTAAAAAAAATGGACTTGCCGTCTTTTTCCCTTCACATGGCTGACCCCATCCATTTCTGATTTTCAAGAGCATAAAGCAGCAAAGCGACTCCTAGCAGGAGACAGATTGATAGGGGGTGGACATCTTCAGCTGGTATGGACGACAGCTAGGATTGTTGGACGGAGGGAGAGAGTACACAATCAGACACATGCTGATGCTGGCAAATTTTATTTTGGGATGTGGGTGATGGGTGGGTTGGGGTGGGTGGGATGACGAAAAGAATGGTGTAGTCTGATAACTCCTTAAAAATTACTCAAATTAAAAAAATAAAAAAACCCACTTTATTTCATCAAGTTAAAACTGGTACATAATAACTTATCAGACAATCGTTTCTATTTTAAAAAAAAAAAGAAGAAACCCAACCAAACACCTTTTTCGCTCTCAACTATACCAATGTAAACTTATATGAAAAAAAAAAAAAAATTCGTACATTAGCCACGCCCTTCCAACCACCACCACCACTAAAACCGAATGTAAACCCTTCATTGCTGATAAAAATTGAACATTATCAGACTGCAAGAGGTATAGATCAACATGAGCCCCCGCAACTGCGGGGGCTCATGAGGATCTATACCTCCTGCTGAGCCCCATTGTATCCATGTCCCTTGGACGCCTGTTGTGTTTTTTTTGTTGTTGTTGTTTTGTTTGTCTTTGAATAACCACATATTTCAATAAACAAAATGTGTTTCTAATGACATGAAAGGGTTCAGCGCTTTTCCTGTTTGCTTGTGTTTTTCCCCTCTCAGAATTTATGCTGAGTATTTCACTTTCAAAAAGCAAAAAGAAAAAAAAAAAAAAAAGAAAAAAAAAAGAAAGAAAAAGTCATATAATTTGACCATCAAACAATTTGTATATGCAATCTGAGATGTTTAACCCTTTGTCTGTTAAACTGAAAAGACGCATAAATACGCGCCTTTTCAGCCAGAGAGACATCAGTCGTCAGTAGCAGTCAAGGGGTTACAACGAACTTCTCAGAGATTCCAATCAGTACCTTGTCAGTGCACGCTGTTGCGTGAGGAACCTTGCTTGTCACTTGTGATCTGGGCCATACACAACTAGGCGTATCAAAATGGCTGCTAGCCTTTTTTTCTGCAAAAGCAAGCGTCCATTCTTTTTAGAAAAGCGATATTGTCATTGTCATACAGTGAAAATCTCGCTATTCTCGAAAATGGACATACTTTCTCTTCCAATACAACAGCAGTGTGCACACGTGCCGCCCCCTGTGAGTTGACAAATTTGCACAGTTCAACTTCAGATTAGAAAAAAACCTGACGTGCGCGTGGGCAAATTATCTGCATGGTTTGTTGCGCGGAGGAGTGGCCAAGATTTTGTATCGAGATCAACCGAATTAAATGAATGAATGAAAAGGAAAGAAAATTTCTCCTCTCCAAATCCAAAACCCATTCGATGCTGCTGACTTGATGATGTCCGACTAAAGGTGTACGTAGGCAATCACAGATTTATCGACAGTGGACGCTAGGCTGTGTTTTTCGAAATCATTATAAATTTAGCGTCGAAGAGCCCCAGCCATCACAGGACTATGGATACAAAGATGTTTCAGCAAGAGGGCGTAGGTCCTCATGAGCCTCGCAATTGCGGGGGCTCATGAAGATCTATGTCTCTTGCAGGTGGGTGGTGTTAAACTTTACTCGTCTAGGAAGGGATGCAATATGTGTCATGTGGACCACAACTTCTTTACATTACATGTGTGCTGGTATGTGATTCTGGACCCTCTCTAAAGGTTATACGATTCAAAATAACAGACAAGCACATATAAAAACAACTTTGAATAAGTTACTTTGGCACGTATACCTGCCGGTGACATTGAGATTTCATGAGAAGACATTACAATCCGCCGAGAATTTGTATGCGGTTTATACACACCCGCACGCACGCACACAGACACAGACACACAGACACACAGATACACACACACACACACACACATACACACACACATACACACACACACACACACACACACACACACACACACACACACACACACACACACACACACACACACACACAGGGGTGGATCAGTTACCCCGGGAGGGGAGGGGCTGTGTTCCAACTTTCAGTTTGGGACCTTCCAAATACGAGAGGCCTCCCGACACCAGACCTTGCTTCCCAGCGGTCGAAAAAATCAAACAGCAGGGGTAGGAGGGACTTCAGAAACCCCTGGACCCCCCCCCCCCCCCCACCCGTCCCCCTCCTCACCCTCTCACCCACCCATATCCACACCCCTGCACACACACACACACACACACACACACACACACACACACACACGCGCGCACGCACACTCACGCAGGCACGCACTTACGAACGCACACGCATGAACACACGCACACACATACATGCCACTTTGCTAAATACAGAACCAACGTTACCAAAGAATCAAGAAAAGGACCAAAAACTTGAAGACGGATTGTAACGCCTGACCATGAGATCTCAATGTCACTGCCGTACATATCGAGACAACTCGACCTTTTTCTGACACCCTTTTTCTGACACTGACTTTTTAATCAGACCAATTACAAGCGTTGCGCGACAGAAAACGAGATACGAAGGGGAGTTAATGCTGGAAAAAATGGTGTATTCGTCAACAGGAGTGACGGTCCGCGAGGCAGCTTCCGTCCACAGACAGACAATATCCGGTATCCCCTTATGCCTGACTGACCTTCTGAGATCTGGCGTTGGACAGGCTGTGTTTAAAACGACTAATTGGTCTGAGATTCGCCTAGAGAACTAGTTGCAGGAAGAATTGTTCGAATGACCGCAAACAGATAATCAATAAAGCCAGTTCTGTGTGGAAAATAAGGCAACAATCTAGCCTGCAACGTTCATAGAAATACACAACAAAGAAAACAACCACAAAAAAACCCAATCAAACGTTCCCTGCCTTCAAATGACAATGGGTACAAAGTAGTTTCAGCAACCATGGGGACTCATGAGGATCTATACCTCTTGCAGTTAGGTGGCGTTTTAATTTTGTGTCGGCAGTGAAGAGCTAAACACGAGAGAGAGAGAGAGAGAGAGAGAGAGAGAGAGAGAGAGAGAGAGAGAGAGAGAGAGAGAGAGAGAGAGAGAGAGAGAGAGAGAGAGAGAGAGAGAGAGAGAGTTCTTTAACCCCCTAGTACATGAAGCCGTCGGTACTGTATACAGTAACGGTGGCAGCATGCGCGAGGAGGTTGACGCGTGATACAGTAACAAGTAGACCAAGCAGAGCCTGGAGATCGGGACTTTTTTTTTTTTTAATGAAAGAGCTCGCATGTTTGGCGAACGAAATTAGACGTCTCAGGTCGCGACTCAGAGGTCGAGAAGATCAAGTGTAAAGCTACCATAGCACTCCCGCGCTGAATTCCCTCAGACTAACTCTATCTGAGGGGTAAGAGATGTAAATCAATGGGGCCCATCCTATCATATCAAGACCATATCACTCGAGACGTGCCGCATCCGGATACGCGACTTTAAGCCGCGTATCCGGATGCAGCACGTCTCGAGTGAGTTAAGGGTTTGGCAAAAAAAAAAAAAAAGTATATAAACGTTGAATCTATTATTTGTTATTGCAATTTCATAAACAATGTTAATTTATCTTTGTCCTTCTACTGTCTGTCCTTGTTTCTGTTTTGTTTATCCCTCTTGGCTCAGACTCTCTAACTCTAGCAAGAGGCACAGAGTCGGACGTTGAGGTATAGACTCACGAAAATCTCTGCCTCTTGCAGTGTGAAAGAAAACTTGGCTCTTGGGTCTTGGCTCGTGAGAATCTACGCCTTCTGCAGAAAGAGAGGGTTAACCTGGGGACTGTTCAGGTCACATGCGTTGTCTGTCTAGCCGCTATTGTTGCGGTACGGGTTAAACCCACGTCCGTGATCTGAAGCACGGAGAGTTGTGGACGTTGTACAATCTTATGTAGGGGAGAAATTCCGGCTTCAGGGGAAGAAATCACCAGCTACAGAGGCATAGATCCTCATATACCCTTAGCAAATGCTGAGTGCTCACCTGTTGCTGGCCCATTCCTATCCATCTTTTCAAAATTGATGAGGTTACTATGTGACCAATCCAGCCTCTGATGTTTCGTCTGCAATCTGGTTAAACATCGAAGACCTTCTTCCTCTGAGATGTAAATGGCCCGTTCTTCTGCCGCAAGAGGCATAGATTATCATGAGTCCCTGCTAAAGCAGGGACTCATGATAATCTATGCCTCTTGCAGATGGACATGAATTGGAAGGACGGTGTCTGTCTGGTTTCGTTTTACTTTTTGATATCAAGGTGCACGCTCTGCAAACAGACCTGTGGTGATTCGAGCAGTAGGCCACGCTCTTTTTGTGTAGACAGAAGTCGTGAGGTTGTAACTCCACCTGCACTATGTCAGATCTAATGTTTAATTTCTTTGCACCCACTTTGCAACGTCTGTTTACAAACTACAATAATGTACATACAAACTGAATAAAAAAAAAAAAAAAAAAAAAAAAAAAATGCAAACGTCTCGATGGAGACAAGACTGCGCGCATGAGGAGATAATGTGTGTATGGTTTAACTTAGTGTTTGGTTCACGGCAAATTTGTCTGAATTGTCATTTTTTTTCTTCTGTAAACAACAAACCCGACATAACATACAAACAAATAAACAAATAAATAAACAAACAAAATCAATAACACAACATAACACAACACAAAGCAAGAACAAAACAAAACAAAGCAAAGAAAAGCAAAGCAAAGGAAAACAAAACGAAATGAAACGAAATTAAAAAAACCAAAATAAAACAAAACAAAACAAAACAAAACATAACGAAATAAAATTAAAAACAAAACAATACCAAACGAAACAAAACAAGACAAAAAAGAAACAAAACGAAACAAAAACGAAACGAAACGAAACAAAAGCGAAAAAGGGGATTGTTCATTTGGAACTCATATATATTGGAAACTGTAGCTTCTAAAACACACAGATTGTAGTTTCGTTGGGCCTCATGGTTTTGAAAGTAGTATGTTTGCATGGCCGGCGATGTCTCTGCAGGGTACCAAGAAACATGTCAAAGAAGATAATCTTACATCTTCCCCACACCTCCTTCCTTTTGTCCTTGAAAAAAATCCTACCCCAACTCCCTACCCCACGTCCGAAAATCCGCAGAGAAAAGATGCTGGACTGAAGCAAATCATTCTCCTATACCCTCCATCCCCCATTCCCGCTCCTTTTGAAATTTGAAAGAAATACTTGAAGAAAGTATGTTAAAACAAATCGTGTGTACGTCTGTGATTTTGGACCTTACGGCCGTAAGGTCCAAAATCACAGTCCTGCACACACAATAATATCCTACCCATCCTAACTGCACACCGCAGTGTTAAATGTCGACTCAGCTCTTTATGCCAACACTAAAGGGACTGAAAATATGAATTTTACGGTGTCGTATGACTCCGTGATGGGGAAGCAAATCACAGTTACCATGGAAACGGCATGCGGGCGGATAGAAAAGCTGGTCTTTTTACGGGTGGATGTCGAGAGGGTGTCTGTGTTTGGATAGGTACCCGCTTCTGCTTTTTTGGGCTCGGTCCTTTTCAGTCACCAGTTACCCACTAATGGCTCACTTGTACCGCCTAACGACGAAACGGGGACTTAAAACTGAAAAAAAAAACCCACAACAGCACGAGGGATGGATTCTCATGAGCCCCTGAAACTGCAGGAGCTCATGAGAATCTATGCCTCTTGCAGATGGGTTGGGGTAGGGGTGGGGGAGATCTATGGACTATTTTTAACAATTGGGTGTTGGTGCTGCTTAATGAGTTGGCGTGGCGATGCTAAGACATGTTTGTTTTTACTTTATACCCCTTCCAATTATGGTCACGCGAAGCGTTCAACACCTAACGCGCGAATAGTGTACATGAAGTACCCTCTGCTATACAACCTTTTGTGAGGCTGACACTGGAGCGGAAGAAAGAAGGTATACGCTGTCTAGACTTTATTGAATGCAGTGTGTCGCGAGCGACAATGCCGATGGAAAGTGACTGCGTAACTGCTTGTCCAGAAGTATAAGTGTGTGGTAAGAGTCCAGTTTTGCACTGTTTGTGCCAGTGGGACATTAAAATGAAGATAGTCAGTCAGTTTTGCACCTGCAGAACACCCTTAGATAGATAAACAAATTCACTCTTGAAAAAAATGGACTCTCCCCCAAAAGGTTGTAGGTTTGAACCTACCTGTTACTAAGCTATGGTACAAGTTTGTTCTGACCTTTTTCGGTGCCCCACCTTTGAAATGACCTTCGTGGTGGACAAAAGACTTTAAGCACTAAAATTTTTAACTTCCAAATTTAAAAAAAAAAAAAAAAGACTCGAGCGAGACATGAATCGGCCAGGGTAGTTCAATGGCAGTGGCAGATCAGCTTGGCGCTTGTGAAGGCGCCAAGCTCATCTGGCACTACCCTTTAAATATTCTGGCCGATTCATTTTCACCGCTGGTACACAGTTTATTTAAACACCTCCAATGCTGAAATTCGTTACTGGGTGTTAGTAATTAAGGATGTTTTGTTTCATTCGAGACGTGCTTCATTCGGATCAAGCCGCGTATCCGAATGAAGCATGTCTCGAAAGAGTTAAATTTTGCAGTGACACAAACCTGTAATAATCTCAATTGTCTCTGATAAGTGTCTCTAAAATTAAATGAGCATTCACTGTCGAACAGCTGACAATTACGTCAAAGGTGGGACATGAATAGGCTTAACCCATTCAGCCTTGACAAATTACAGCAGGAGATGGGTCGACCATGATAATTCAAGGGTAGTGCCAGATTAGATTTGGTGCCTTTTGGCGCCAAGCTAATCTGGCACTACCTTGAATTATCATGGTCGATCCATCTCATGCAACAGGTGCATAGTCGTTAGATGACGCCTCCAAAATTTGGGAAATACGTGCGCTCTGGCTGAATGAGTTAAACAAATTTTCAACACATGGAAAATAAAATGAGTTTGCCGTGAGACTACTTATGTCGACTTCAAAGCCAAGCACATGTGGCAAAATATTAATTTAGACAGAAACACAGGCACGTCTCACTGAATACACTTATAAAAAAATCCAAGCGCTGTTATGGGCTGACAGTCAACAGTTTGGGGATAGGGGTGTCGGTTTGGGGGGTGGAGGGGGGGGGGGGTGCGATAGACAGATTTTACCTGCCTTTCCATTGCAAACCGTTGGTGTAGAAAAAACATCGTTGACAGGAGTACAGTGGAACTTTAGAATTTACGGGAGACAGAAGATATCTGACGATGATGTCCTGCGAATTGAAGAGACAGCAAGTCCATTTCTGTGAAAAGCGAGATTTTCATCGTGTTACAATGAAAATCTCTATTTTCACAAAAATGGGTTTACTTCCTTTTGCCTTCACACGACAGAACAGACCACAACTAACTGGAAGGTGCAAAACATTTTCTTTGAGCATTGATCCAGCGATGCGCAGTCTTTCAAACATGATCACAGGCGATGCAACTCCCAGTTTCTATACAAAGACATAAACAGGACAACTTGAAAGGGGGCCAGAATTCTCAAGCATCAGACTGACGTGGGGTCGGTGGAGTGGTGGTGATAGCCAGTGACGACCCATCTGCAAGAGGCATAGATTTCATGAGCCCCCGCAGTTGCGGGGGCTCATGAGGATCTATGTCTCTTGCTGGCATCTTTTTATCTGTTTTTTCATCTGCGGAAAAGGATCACCGGGTCTTTAAAAAAAATCCCCAAAATGTTTACCGTTTTCACATGCAAACGAAGCAGAAAGAATACAGTTATCATTCCAATCAGCAGCACGTGAAATTTGTGCTGCTCTTTGATTCTGGACCTTACGGCTCAAAGCTCGTAAGGGTCAATAACACAGATCAGCACACACACGCATGCTCAGTTCACATCCATTACCTTAAACCCCATTTACACTGCTTTATGTAGCGATCGCGTGCACTAATGATGTCGGATTTTAGCCCAGTAGGCATAAGGCGGTCCTCAGGCCTACGTCAGTT
>BTPG01000006.1:145461021-145466021 GCA_036245525.1 Semisulcospira habei
ATAAAAAATACACAGAACATTGAATGTATGTCGCCAGCCGGTCAAATACGTTAAATAAACCTAACACATGGGGCCCAAATAAAGCTAAGACCATTTAGCAACACACATCCAATACCAAGAGCTACAGGCAGTGCAGACAGTAGGGAGAGTTTTAAAAAGGCAAATACAGGTGAATGGACAAAGGGTAGACAGAAACACATGCCCCAGAATAGAGAGAAAAACCCACCCTGTGGGGCTGACCAGGGTGACCCTGGGAACTAAAAAATACCTAACCCCACCCAAGTCCCCCAGGGCAGACCCGGGTGGGGGCTAAAATATTATGTATGATACATGAATATGATAAGGAAATGTTTCTGCACTCAATGACGGTATGAAAAAAAAATGTTTTCACATGTTTTTAATAAATTTAAGCAGTTGGCACTTGAACATTCGTAAAGAAGGTGTTGCTTTAATGTCTGCAGGAACTGTGTTCCATAATTTTGCACCAGAGAGAGAGAGAGAGAGAGAGAGAGAGAGAGAGAGAGAGAGAGAGAGAGAGAGAGAGAGAGAGAGGAGAGAGAGAGAGAGAGAGAGAGGAGAGAGAGAGGAGAGAGAGAGAGAGAGAGAGAGAGAGAGAGAGAGAGAGAGAGAGAGAGAGAAGAGAGAGAGAGAGAGAGAGAGAGAGAGAGAGAGAGAGAGAGAGAGAGAGAACAATGAACCTTTATTTTCCAATGGTAAAAGCTATTGGTAACAGGACCAGTTTTTAAACTTGCCGTTGCTACATCTACAAAATAATTGACAAATATATATGCACACACACACACACACACACACACACACACACACACACACACACACACACACACACACACACACACACACACACACACACACACACACACACGCAAACAAACACACACACACACACACACCCGCACGTGCTCTCGCACTCACACGCACACATATACCAGTATGCGAGAGAGAGAGACAGACATACAGACAGACAGAAAAACACAGATTTCAATAAACTGAGTGATGGGCTTCCTTTCCGTACATGTGTGATGGGGTCAGTTGCATCAGAAAGACTAGTCCTGTGCAAGCCACTAAGCAATGTGCTCCGCTACAGTGGAGCACCTCACTTCGTGGCTTGCCCAGAATGTTAGCTCGCTCGTGTAACTGAGGATCAGAATCAGGATCAGGAATTTATTTAACGTCTTTTCACACATTGGTGATATTAGACAATTGAGGCCTGTTATCTAAGATGCAACTTCCAACAGGCCAATAGCACAGACCAGAACACAAGAAAACAAAATGTATCCTGCGCCTACTGCTGGGGTACAGTAGGTACACAACGTCAGAATAACATTACTCGAGATTAGGCTCACATCCCTAATTTCTCTCGTCCACAGATCCATCTCTGTCAAGAAAGCAAAATGTATCCTGCTCCGATTACGGGGGACAATAGGGGGAAAACTAATTGCCTGCTGAGCATAGGTGAACAAGGAAACCCTAGAAACTGCCCGGACCCGAGTGGACAATGCAAGACACGTCCTCAAATAACCCTGAGCTGGTCTGGACTTCATCCGTAAGGTCCAATATCAGAGACCAGCAATAAAATATCCTTGCACTGTGTGGTATGGACGCAGCACTCAATAACAGCACGGGGGGGGGGGGGGGGGGGCGGTGGGGGGGGGGGGGGTGGAAACGATCAGTTGGGTGCCCCTGATCGACCGGCTATGAGGGCCATTGTATTGACGGCATTCTATTGACGCCGTTCTAATGACGTCATCTTTTGACGTTAATTTATTGACGTCATTCTATCGTTATCATTCTATTGACGTCATTCTACAACGTCATTCTAGTGACGCGAGGGGTCGGTCAGGGGCACACAACTCGTTGGATTTCCTCTACCTGTATTTCCAGCAGTAGACAGGAGACCTTGTCCTCAGGTAACCGTAGCACTGTGCCCTGGTGTGAAATATTCTCCCGGAAACACACTGTAAATAAGTCAAGCCTTTTTGTCGCCTACAGAAAAGTTAATCCATTCTCTACCAGTAGTCACTGGCACAGATTGTGTTTAACCCATTACATCATGAGGCTGATTTTGTATAACTGCTTATTGTCCTATGAAGGCTACAATACAGATTAGGAGATAGATCAACTGTTATTGTTCAAGGATGGTGCCAGAATAGCTTGGCGCCTGAGGCGTCACGCTATTCTGGCACCACCCTTGAACTATCAGTCAAATTTATTTCAAGCAGCGGGTGTATCAGGATGATAAAACTTTGTTGATTCAGCGCGTACGCAGAAAGATCCCCAGCCGTCCAAAGAACACGAACACATAGTAGTTTCAGCAAGAGGCATAGCTCCTCATGAGCCCCCGCAACTGCGGGGGCTCATGAGGATCTATGCCTCTTGCTGAGACCACATTGTATAGATGTTTCTTGGACGGTGTTGGCTTTTGGTCGTTTTATGAACCAAGATTTCAGAAACAAACATGTGCGTACAGCCGGGACGCACAGTGGCAGGGAATGGGGTGTGAAAACTGTAAGGTCCATGAGTTATATAGCTAGAACTTGAGAAATCATCTAGGCTGGTCATGGCGGAGACTCAAACGAGTGTTGGATCCAGTGAGAAACCGCGAAAGATCGCGTGAGATCACTGAAGATCCCTCGCGCTATTGTCATGCTATTGTTCGCATTTGCCACAACAACGCGAGGGGCATCTGCGATTCAGGGGCTTTTAGAAATCTATGCACTGATCTTGTGACAGAATGATCATCCGCGAAATTTACATTCGTATCTCGGTTTAGGAGTACGATGGTATAAAGGGACTTTTACCACACAAACAGTAGGTATCTAAGACTACAGCCTGTTTCGTTTGCAAGAGGCATAGAGTCGCAGTGGCTCATGAAAACCTATTCCTCTTGAGAATCCATGCCTCTTGTTGCAAGTTTTTGCCTCTGTAAATTTCTCCTACGAAAGTTGCCACGCGGGTTTAGCGTATGCATGAAAGAACATGTTCTTATGCTTGTGGACGATGTGCAGTCAGTGAAATTTAATCTTGACTGATGGACCTGGAGGAAGTCAGTTATTTCGGTATCGCCTGTAACTGAGGCCAAGCATAATCACTGGTTTCTAGGTGTTCGAGTCAACATATTCAACGAATTTGTTGAAGTGAACCCATTTCAGCACGGAATTGCCAATTTCGAGGCATAATGCGCGGATAACTTATTACTAGCATTAGGAGACCAAATGGTAATTCATTACCCACGGATACACACGACAGTTCCACATATTAAATTTACGCACCACAGAAAATGTGCTCAATTAAAACAACAAATAAACAACCAACCAAAGAAACAAAGAAAGAAAGAAAGAAACAAACGAACAAACAAACACACAAACAAACAAACAATTAGTTAGTTATCGGGGTTTAACGCCGAGCAGGCGACTAAAGCCATCTCACGGCGGGAAGGGTAAAAGTCTGGTCAGCCAGATTAACTCATTCTACCCCATCAGCGAAATCCCCAAATTTTGCCGTTGTCCTCTGAAGACTGCATTGCAGTGCAGGACGCAGATCGACCATGATAGTTCAAGGGTGATGCCAAAATAGCTTGACGCCCATAGGCGCCAAGCTATTCTAGCATCACCCTTGAACTATCATGGTCGATCCTTATCTTGCTGTGGTGTGTCTGGGGTAGAATGAGTTAAGAGAAAGGACTTAAAACATGATGTAAATACAGTTTAAAAGTAAGCTTAGCTTAACTCTTTCTACCCCAGACACACCACAGCAAGATATGGATCGACCATGTTAGTTCAAGGGTGATGCCAGAATAGCTTGGCGCCTATGGGCGCCAAGCTATTCTGGCATCACCCTTGAACTATCATGGTCGATCTGTGTCCTGCACTGCAATGCAGTCTTCAGAGAACAACGGCAAAATTTGGGGATTTCGGTGATGGGGTAGAATGAGTTAAAAAGTCAAAAACAAACAAACAAACAAAGCAAGCAAGCAAAGAAACAAACAAAGCCCCTCTGTCCTATTATTATACCAAGTACTGTCTTCTTCGCTTATAACGAGGTGGGATATAACAAAAGTCGGATATAACAACGCTTGTTCAGAGGTCCACACAGCACTGTTTGTATGTAAATTACTTCGCTTATAGCCAACTTCGGATATATCAACAGAAAATGTGGGTCCCTTGGCGATTTATTTTATTTATTTTATTTCACTTACTTAGATGTGTGTGCACACTTAGCAGAATGACTGCTATACATATGTGTGTTTTGTTATTTTAGAGTCTGCTTGATTGTGATGTATGTATGTTTTGTGTGTTGATGTGTTGATGTTAATATGGACGCTCGTCAGTTATGCCGCAAAGAATTCCTAATGTGTATGCATATGGCAATAAAGTTTATCTTATCTTATCTGATCTGATCTTATCTTATCTTATCTTATCTTATCTTATCTTATCTTATCTTATCTTATCTTATTTGTTATATCCGAAGTTTATTTAATTCCGTTCATGTAACACATTATTATACTGAGGCTAAAAGCTTCAAATTTGTACACTGCCATATGCAAGCTACATTATAGTACTTACAGATAAGGATATAGACCAATGGCTTTAGTTCAAGGGTAGTGCCAGAATAGCTTGGCGCCTAGAGGCGCCAAGCTATTTTCGCACTACCTTTGAACTATTTTAGTCAAACTTATTTCACACACTGGTGTATTCTGAATGATAAGTGTCAATATATTATATTGTCTGGGGAAAAAAAGGTCACCAGTGTTTTCATTTTAAACTGGACGACTGGATTTGAAAAAAATAAAACAAAATGTGTGTGCTGGTCTGTGATTTTGGACCTTACGGTTGCAAAATCACAAACCAGCACACAATATACAACGGTAGTTTTACTACACACACACACACACACACACACACACACACACACACACACACACACACACACACACACACAACAACAACAACAACAACAACAACAACAACAACAACAACAAC
>BTPG01000006.1:145468521-145476828 GCA_036245525.1 Semisulcospira habei
TTAAAAAAGAAAAATACAAGTTAATGGACCAAGGATAGACAGAAACACATGCCCCAGAATTGAGAGGAAAACTCACCTTGTGGGGCTGACCAGGGTGAGCCTAGGAACTAAAAAGTAGTTAAGCCCACCCAAGTCCCCCAGGGCAGACCCCTTGTGGGGGCCACTGTTTAGTTGCAAAGTAAGGTTAATGTTACACAGTATACAAAATGATCCAGGTGTACATCAGATAAAAACAGAGCTATACACGCTGAAAACAACCAAATAATAACGCTCTTGTAATAAATCTTTATGTTGACAATGGTTTTCTTATCTTATTATTGTCTTTCGTCCCCAACTGCTGTTCCATTTGCAAAGTTTTAAATGTTATAGAGTATACAAAATGATCCAGGCGGACCAACCCCATAGTAGCACTCTTGTAATAAATCTTTATGTTGACAATGGTTTTCTTACCCCTTATTATTGTCATTCGTCCCCAACCGCTGTGTGTTCCATTTGCAAAGTTTTAAATGTTATACAGTTATACAAAATGATCCAGGCAGACCAACCCCATAATAAGACTCTTGTAATAAATCTTTACGTTGTCAATGGTTTTCTTATCTTATTATTGTCTTTCATCCCCAGCTGGCTATTTCGTTTTGCAAATTCAAAGGTTATACAGTATACAAAATGATCCAGGCGTCCATCAGATAAAAACAAGCTATACATGCTTTGAAACCAACCCAATAATAACACTCTTGTAATAAGTCTGTATGAAAACGAAAATGCAGCAAGTGTCGGAGAATCTCAATTCATTTCTTTTGTAACTTTTGTAACTTTTTCAGTCTGTTGCAGATGTAATCCTTAATGTTTGTCCAGCACCTATGTCTAAGTGCGGGCTCTTCTGCGATTGCCTGCTGTATCTCGGCCTTTCCAGGAAATTTGTTCACGACAAGGTGTGTCTTGAAACGAGTTTGAACAGCTTTCCCCCCATGGTTTCCTTGTAAATCTAGCTTTCTTTCGAACAAGACCTGACGCAGAACTGTCATCATCAAAACTATCTAGATTGCCATCAGGCTCTGGACATCTTTTCTCTGTCATGCTCATTGATTCCTGTGTTGTTGACTTGCTACTTGCTTCATTCACAGGTGCTGTTTCCCCCAAGACCTCTCTGCCAGTTTCTGATGTGTCTTCATTGTCAAAGTCAATCTCTTCATCAACGCCCAGCTCAGCTCTAATGCAACTCTCAAAATCTGTCATCCCATTGTTAACTAACAGAAGAATCTTTGCCATTTTTGCCTTTTGAAGGACGTCTTGAGGTTGGCGGTAGATATGGCGATGTATCCGAATATCATGACCAAGGAAGTCTGCCAGCTATTCCTGGTCTAACTCCGAGATGGCCATTGACTGAGCTAAAGTTGCAACCTGTTTCCATAACTGAGTAAATGTGAACATGGCTGTGTTTGACACTTGTGCTTGTAGGGCATGTTCCTTCTGAACATCATGGCCAATGTAAGGCCTCTGACCAGAAGGTGTGGCAAAGATGTACTGGGAACCAGCGAGAGCTGGCACTGATTGCCTCATTTGAAGGATTCTGTCCACAGTTGTCATCATCTTCTTCGTCAGCAAAATGGGAACACTCCAATTAAACTTCCTTCTGATTTTCATTCGCTGAAAATGATTCACCATTTTCTTCTCAACCTCTGTGAGACCTTTCAAGATATCTTGATTGGTGATCGATCCAATCCAAGCATTTTGGAAGTCTGATCTTCTCCCCCTCGTTTTCAGTTTAAAAGTGATACAGCACAAGTGTTGCTTTAACCACTGTCAGATAATCTTCCGAAACCATCCTTGTCTCAAGAAGCTGTTGGACCTTCCTCACATCTTCACATGATGGGATCAGCTTGGGTTTGTTCATGGTCATTTTCCCGACTGACTGGGCTGCTGTAGCTGACACACAATTATACCAGTCCCCGGTGAAGATAGAGTCAAACCGCTGCGCCTCAGAGAGCTCCTGTCACCACCTGTCATCTGAACCATGCCCAAGCTGTTTGGATGCATGTGACAGTTTGATCTGTGAACATTTTTTCAAAGCATGGCCTATGCGCATTGCGAGATTGCCTTTTTGGAACTGACGTGTGTCCTCATCAAATTCTGCTAGCTCTTTTACAGCCAGTACAATATGATCAAAGCTAGCTGAATTGATCACAGCATTTAAACACGATTTTCATTTCTGATCTCACTTTGAGAATCTTTAATAGTCTCCATAACTCCTGCATCCTGGAGCTGATTTGTCCAGGCGTGTGTTCTTCAATGTCCCTTCGGTCAAATAATCTCTTTCCATACTCAAGAAGCAAGGGGTCAGTTCTGGTGGGGCGGCTTATCTCATCATCTCTCTGTCTGGCTAATACCTTATGATAGAAGGAAAAGTCAACGTCTAAGGGTATTGGAAGCATTAGCCTCCCACGTCGTGCCGCCTCACCTCTCTTAGCAAACTAAAACCCTCCTGGCTTCTGACAGCAACGTTCTGAGTGTACAGAGATCAGCTTTTTTTGATAGAGCCCTTTGCAATGGCTACAGGCGAGAAGGTCGTCTACCTTACTAGTTTTGGTGCAATACTTAGGATCAAACATCCTGATTTCTTTTCAAGAACGGCAACGTTATGCATGTAATCACCCTCATCTTGTAGTCTGATCTATGCTTGACGTCTTTGCTTTGTCCCTTTTTTCATCAACATATTTTTAGCAACGTCTGCCTCATCTGCATGGACATCTTGTAAGTGCGTGCTCATTTTCAAGACAAGCTTGCTACACAATTTGCATGCATGTTTCTTGTCCCTTTTGTACTTTCCATTCCCTCTCTGTGACACGTGCACACCTGTTTCTTCTGTAAGGGCACTTTCCCCACCCCCAACGTCATGTTCCTTCTGCCTATCCACAGTCTCATTGCCACCCCCTAATTTACCCCGGAACGCACACTGCACCTTGCTGGTACTTGCTTCACTGACACCTACACCCTGAACCTGCCACTTTGATGAAATCTAACATAGTCAATACAATACTGTCTGTGTCAGAGATCCCAGAGATTGATGGCGACACACCGTCTGAATCCTGTGAGCTCGAGCCAGGAACAAACTCTTCATCATCACTGTCCTTGTATTGCGATGTGCATGCACTCTTATTCTCATGTCCATCCCAAGCTCCATTTTCCAAATGGAAAAAGAAAGAAAGAAAAAGCTGCATCAGGACAGAAACAGCCCAATTTTGGTTTAAGGGGCCTTTCACAAGAACAAAAAGAGTAATCCCGTGTATGACCAATTTACATATGTGTGACCTCGGTGACGAGAGCTGGCTTCTGCAGCAGCAAAATCCATGTTTTCTGAAAATGTAAGCAGTTTTCACACATCTGTGAACACCGCGTTACATATATATATATATATATATATATATATATAATATATATATATTATATATATATATATATATATATATATATATATATATATATATATATATATATATATATATATATATATATTATATATATATATATATATATATATATATATATATATATATATATATATATATATATGCATGCAGTACATGCATGTGTCAAGTTACTTTTCGATCACAATCACACATGTCAGAAAAAAGCAACAAAATTGCGTGACAGATTGAACTTGTAATAGTGTTATTGAACGAATTCCTTTCATTGAAGAAGAAAGCTTTTGTTAAAATCGTGGGGCTCTATTATCTTTTACAAGACTGAGCAGCAGACGCCGGCCGACCCACCGAAGCAGACGTCTCAGTTTTCTCGGTCAAACGGGTCAGTATCGGCTGACTGTGAAAATTGTATCGGATTGGGAGCATCTCAGTTAAATAACTGCGCTGAACAAGTACACTTGGGCGTGCTCTTAACTTAAAAATATTGCATAAAATTGTACCTCTGCAAACGGAACAATGGCCGGCGGGACGAAAGACAATAGGAAGGGGAAAACAACTCAGTTCATGTCACTGTGCAGCCGACCAATGAGGTATCAAGTTGATCTATAGAGACACTCGCTTCCGTGGCAACACACAGGCCCAGTGCGTTGCAAACACACAACATGATGTAAACCTCGGAAAATGGGACATCCTATTTTGATATTTTTTCTGACTTTTGAGTGAAAGATAATGCAGAAACAACCCTCAAAAAAAAAAAAAAAAAAAATAAACAAAAATGGGTGCCTGACTTGGTCACCCAGAATTTTACACACACCCATTTTCCATAAGGATGGTAAAGAAAGTTGTCCATTTTAGGGGTTTTGTGCACACACACACACACACACACACACACACACACACACACACACACACACACACACACACACGCACACACACACACACACACACACACACACACACACACACACACATACACACCACAACACACACGCACGCACGCACGCACGAACGCACGCACACACACACACACACAAGTGATTAACCACAGCCAAAGAATAAGCCTGCTGGTTTTCCCGTTTTAAGGAGCAGAGATGTAATTCAAGAAGGCGAGCCTAGACTTACTATTATAAGCAAGAGACACGTAGGTTCTGCATCAGCAGGGTCTCATGAAAATCTATGCCGCTTGCACTTAGATAGAACCGACTAAAGGACTTTCTTTTTGGTTTTCTATAATAGTCAAAATCAGCCCACTTGTTGGCAATAATCATTTGGCTATCGGTAGCTGTCCTGCAGGGAATCATCGCGACAAAACCGCTACCGACAGCCAAAGGGTTGCAATGTATAAGCTTCTGCAGAAGTGTCTGGATCTGCTCGCTTATTGCAAGCAACTTCAGGGCTGGTGAGAATCTACGCCTCTTGAAGGAACTGGTCAGCTGCTTGTGTGAGCTTAGTCCTGCGCCAGCCACTAAGCAAGGTGCTCCGCTATAGCGGAGCACCTTGCTTAGTGGCTGGCGCAGGACTAAGCTCACTCAAGCAAATGGTCACAGGCTCGGAGACTTTTTTTTAACGGTTTTCTTTATTATAGCGGAACACCTTGCCTAGCGGTTGGCGCAGGACTAAACTCACGGCTCATAAAACCGGCCCAGAAGCAGGGAGTTTCCGCTTGTACGATTTTGCATGAAGTCAGGTCGCTTTTTTTGCCTATCAGGGGCCTAAGCTTCTCCACGTCTTGCATTGAGCGCAAAAATACAATGGATGTGGTATTGCATTTCACGAAAACGACATCTCGACAAATATTCTTTTGTGGGGAAACAAATAAGTTTCTCGAACAATCTTCTTGTTTTCTCAATGCCCGGTAATCCTAGAACTTGTGCGTGTGGCGCGAAGAGTACGACCGAACCCACGCTTTTCTTTACAGATGACTGCTTCTGCCAGGACATGACTACCTACTCTCGTCGTCGTCGTGGTTGGGTCGTGCTGCTGTCGTTCGTTGTTTTTTTTTGATTGATATACAGTCTAGTCCGCTTATAACGAGGTCGGATATAATAAATGTAGGATATAGCAACACTTGTTCAAAAGGTCCCAACAGCAGTGTTTCAACGTAAATTACTTCGCTTATAACAAACATCGGATATAACAAAGAGAAACATTGGGTCCCCTGGCAGTTTGTTATAACCGGAGTTTACTTGTACTTGATTTTATGTCAAGCTACGAAATTTAAACCTTCAAAAAATACTCTATAAAACACACACTCACTGGATAAGAGTGCCTTGCGATAATGACAAATTAAATTTCCAATAATTATACCACACTCTAAAGTAGGTTTAGTCTTTTCAAACAAGACATCAACTACATCAACTGAAAAAAAAATCCTGCTTATCCAGGTTGTATATTTTAGGCATTCACGAAAGACGTTTGCATACTATACAATGATACGTGATGAGTCGAGTCGTAGTATGATAAACACACCAGACGCACGCACGTAAGGTTCTTGTAAAGAAACTTCACTCAGCTGCAACCCGTCACACGTGGCTTAAGGATGTAGACCACACTGGAGTAACAGTTCCAACAATATTTTATTGCAGCGATGCGATCTCCACACAATGCGTTCACAATTGCACCAACACTGATACAATGTCTCCTCTGCAAAATGTCTACACTTTGACACAATGCGTCTCTCATACAATGTACATCACTATACACTGCATAACTCCGTCACTGACAATGAACCACGATACCTTGCGTAGCTCTCTCAATGTCAATGTGCTTACGATACACTGCAATTATACAACTGAACAATGTACCGACGTTGTTACATTGCAATTGTACAAATGAACAATGCACACACGTGCTTCCTAGCACCATCTTTTATAGTGGTATCCTTTCCAGAATAGTCGAGCAAATTCATACAACACAACCAATCAGAAAAGAATACGTAACCAATCCTCATAAATATTAATAAGAAAGAATACTCAAGAATGATCTACAAAAATCTGGCTGCTATTTCCCGCCCCTATTTTGGGAAATCCCGGCCGTATAATGACGTCACACAAAAGTACGCCAGACAGGGTGAGTTCACGACCTTGCCCGCATTCTCTGAAAATTACACGACTTTGGCTGCTGCTAACTTCACGCATACAGAAAACAACTATGAGTATTGGAGCAGCTTTTTATACTGTGTTGCAAAATGTTGCCGACACTTAGATGTCACACATGTGAGGTCACTAGACCGAGCGCGATTTTGCTCGAACGTTCTCATCTGTCCTTAGCAAATCATCTACGCATCACAAAAATCGACCGCTATTCTCGTGCGGATTTTCTAGAATCTTCCGGTCTAATCCTAGCATATCATAACAAAGCCAATTCCGCTCTCTGCGCGAACGATAGCGAATCTTACTAAAAAGGTACGTTATTCGTAATCATGATAGCTCAAATAAATATCGGATCGATTCCTACGATTAACTACACACATGCTCTCACAGAACAACACAACCACAATCGTAACATACAAGTATGTAGGAAAAAGGCACTGTCAGAGAAGAAAATTGTGATTGTATCGACCAGTGATCATAGATCTATGATCATTGGTCGACAATGCACAGTTCTCTCCCATGACAATGCTTTTTCCTACTTACTTGGTATTTTTGTCTAAATTACAAGCACTTGCAGTCAACCCGTTTATTATGTACTAAAAAGGACTGAGCAAGCCAGCCATGTTGAAGTCTTTTTTGCTATATCTGTGCTGGTCAATGCTTGTGGACCTTACGGCCATAGGTCGTAAGCTCTACAATCATGGGCCAGGACACAAGTAATGGTTTGACTTTGAAGTCATTCATGAAAACTGCACATTGTTGTAAACCCCATGATCAGTGCCAGCAAGACGCGAATGACGTTTTCTGTAATCTTCGTCAATTCAACACTTAAAAACCCATACTGTCACAGGAACATGGATTCAAAGCGATGTCAGCAAGAGGCATAGATCCTCATGAGCCCCGCAACTAAGGAGGCTCATGAGGATCTAGACCTCTAACAGTTGGGTAGCGTTCAAATTTTCTCGGCACTGAGAGAGAATAAAGTTTTCTTGAATCTTAAATCTTGAATCTTGAAAGGGTTACGTGCATTTTTAATCTGACAGAAATAGGCTGAAATTTCATAAGTATATAAACCGTCATCTTGAAAGGGTTACGTGCATTTTTAATCTGATAGAAATAGGTTGAAATTTCATAAGTATACAAACCGTCCTGCTTTTATATGGCTGTATACGTTTTACGGCCATTCATGGTGAGATTTTTCACGGTAATAAAAGTTAAGTCACGAACTATACACATTGACTAACTTGCATGACTGCAACACATAAATCGCAGATCTTCTTTAGCGCAATGTGAAGGCACGGATACGGGGCACAAAACCTCAACACTCGACAGACTAAGCTAGAATAGATAGAAAAACCCAGGAAATAACTACACTAAACTAAACACAGCACAGTGGGCATTGAGGTGGGTAGGGATGAGAAATAGGGGTGTGGAGTGGGGGGGGGGGGGGGGGGGGGGGGTTGGGGGGGGGATGGAGTGGGGAATAGGTGGGGTAGGGAGGGATGGGGGTGGGGTGGGGGTAGAGAGGGGAAGGGGGGTGTGGGGGGGGGGGGGGGGTGTGGGGATGGGGGGGGGGGGGGGTGGGGGGGGAGGGGGGGAGGGGGGGGGGGGGGGGGGGGGGGGGGGGGGTGGGGGTGGGGGGGGGGTGGGGGGGGGGGGGTGGGGGGGTGGGGGGTGGGGTGGTGGGGGGGGGGGGGGGGGGGGGGGGGGGGGGGGGGGGGGGGGGGGGGGGACACTCGGTGGATCGTGTGATATTGAGTAGGAAGGCAGTTTATATATTGCGGGTGTTGGGG
>BTPG01000006.1:145477328-145504828 GCA_036245525.1 Semisulcospira habei
AAAGTTTAGAGGTGGGTGGGTGTTGTGAGGTCTCACGGGGGGGGGGGGGAGCTGACAATTACGTCAAAGGTGGGACATGAATAGGCTTAACCCATTCAGCCTTGACAAATTACAGCAGGAGATGGGTCGACCATGATAATTCAAGGGTAGTGCCAGATTAGATTTGGTGCCTTTTGGCGCCAAGCTAATCTGGCACTACCTTGAATTATCATGGTCGATCCATCTCATGCAACAGGTGCATAGTCGTTAGATGACGCCTCCAAAATTTGGGAAATACGTGCGCTCTGGCTGAATGAGTTTAAACAAATTTTCAACACATGGAAAATAAAATGAGTTTGCCGTGAGACTACTTATGTCGACTTCAAAGCCAAGCACATGTGGCAAAATATTAATTTAGACAGAAACACAGGCACGTCTCACTGAATACACTTATAAAAAAAATCCAAGCGCTGTTATGGGCTGACAGTCAACAGTTTGGGGATAGGGGTGTCGGTTTGGGGGGTGGAGGGGGGGGGTGGGGGTGCGATAGACAGATTTTACCTGCCTTTCCATTGCAAACCGTTGGTGTAGAAAAAACATCGTTGACAGGAGTACAGTGGAACTTTAGAATTTACGGGAGACAGAAGATATCTGACGATGATGTCCTGCGAATTGAAGAGACAGCAAGTCCATTTCTGTGAAAAGCGAGATTTTCATCGTGTTACAATGAAAATCTCTATTTTCACAAAAATGGGTTTACTTCCTTTTGCCTTCACACGACAGAACAGACCACAACTAACTGGAAGGTGCAAAACATTTTCTTTGAGCATTGATCCAGCGATGCGCAGTCTTTCAAACATGATCACAGGCGATGCAACTCCCAGTTTCTATACAAAGACATAAACAGGACAACTTGAAAGGGGGCCAGAATTCTCAAGCATCAGACTGACGTGGGGTCGGTGGAGTGGTGGTGATAGCCAGTGACGACCCATCTGCAAGAGGCATAGATTTCATGAGCCCCCGCCAGTTGCGGGGGCTCATGAGGATCTATGTCTCTTGCTGGCATCTTTTTATCTGTTTTTTTCATCTGCGGAAAAGGATCACCGGGTCTTTAAAAAAAATCCCCAAAATGTTTACCGTTTTCACATGCAAACGAAGCAGAAAGAATACAGTTATCATTCCAATCAGCAGCACGTGAAATTTGTGCTGCCTCTTTGATTCTGGACCTTACGGCTCAAAGCTCGTAAGGGTCAATAACACAGATCAGCACACACCACGCATGCTCAGTTCACATCCATTACCTTAAACCCCATTTACACTGCTTTATGTAGCGATCGGCGTGCACTAATGATGTCGGATTTTAGCCCAGTAGGCATAAGGCGGTCCTCAGGCCTACGTCAGTTGCAGTTGGCCCGAACACTATCGTGCGCGGGCCAACTGCGGCCGACGTCGGCCCGAGGACCTCTCGCTTACTGAGGTAGGAGGCGGATAGCCTATTCATTATTCATTTTTGACATTGTTTTCTATTTCTTTCTTTTTTGTTGTTGTTCACTTTTATCTATTCTCCCCTCCGTTTGACTGCGTGCTTCCCTGCGTGGGTGATGACATTGTGCTCCCAAGATCCTTCGCGACCACGGCACGCGACTCAAATGACCCACTATAGCGCGAGCAGCCAATCGGAACAACGCCTGCACGTGCTGCATTTGAATACTACGTTCATCAGCTATAGCGCGCCGGAATACAAACGATCGTATGACTCTGAGCTGAAGCTGACGTGAGGTTCCGTGAGTGAGAGAGGACGAAACGACCCCAGGGTCACCTGTGCTCTGCTGGCGCCAAAACGTCGGACCCACACTCGTAAATGTACCCGACCTGGCTACCCGTGCCACGTTATTGCACCGAAAATGGGCTGATGCACAGGCATCCGACGTTAATTTGCGTGCAAATCCTTACATGCGCTCTTACTAGTTTGAGTGTGGATCTTACCGCTATCTTGTACATATTACATATCAGTACACAAGTGCAGTTCTCAGTCATGACTTTTGCTACGTTATAATTTTATGGGTCTACATTTCTTCTTTCGAGACGTGCCGCATCGGGAGACGCGGCTTAGCGGCTGCGTATCCGGATGCAGCACTTCTCGAATGTGTTAATCAACTTATCCACATATAATTTTTTTTTTCTCTCTTCTTTTTGTTGGTCCCAGTTTTAAGGGGCGTCTTTAAAGACTATATGCACCCGTTATGGGAGATGGACTGGTCGTGAACGGCGCCAGGTAAACTGGCACTATCCATGGCCGATCTGTCTCCCGCTTTGATGATTCAAGACACGAAAGTAGAACCTGTTTTGAGGATCTACCTTTTCGGGGGGGAAAAAAGTGAATAGTCTTAAAAGACATGTGCTCTGTCAAGAGAAGTCTTGAAGGGCAAAACGTGGCACCTGTCATTAAAGACCATCATTTAGATGGTTAGTCGTGTAAGTGATGGTCTTTAACGCATTGTGCCCAAAGGTACGAAATACCCACATTTTGGAGTTATCTTCTGATAACTCTGACAATTCAGGAGACAGATCGATCATGATTGTTTAAGGATGGTGGCGCGCCAAGCTATTCTGCCACCACCCTTGAACAATCATTAATTAATCACTGACTTCTGCATTGATGTACGATATTTTTTTCTTCCAGTACTCTGTGTAACAATTTCCATTTACCCGCACTGTGTAATTTGTGAAAGTGTTTGTAGATATAGTTTTGAGCGTCAGCGTGTGCATGTACGGTTTCTAGTTTCTTTTATCTGTGTGTGTGTGTGTGTGTGTGTGCGTGCGTGCGTGCGTGCGTGCGTGTGTGTGTGTGTGTGTGTGTGTGTGTGTGTGTGTGTGTGTGTGTGTGTGTGTGTGTGTGTGTGTGTGTTGCATACATGTGTTTTTTTCCCAGTGTTGCGCTTTGAGCCTTTTTCTTTTTGCAATGGCTATTGAGATTATTATTCAATCAGCTAGAGCTAAGTGACTGAAGACGTTTTAAACCCATTATATCCTGAGCATGATTTTGTAAAATTTTCCTATTGGCCCATGAAGGCTGCATTATACATTAGGAGATAGATCAACTGTTTTAGTTCAAGGGTGGTGCCAGAATAGCTTGGCGCCTTAGGCGCCAAGCTATTCTGGCACCACCCTTGAACTACCAGTCAAATTTATATAAAGCGCTGTGTGTATCAGAATGATAAGGGTTAAACCAGAACAGTTCCATGTGCATGTGGGATGATACAGCAACTTGTTGCATGTCATGGTTGCAGTTTGAAGAGCTACCAAAGGGTGTCAAAATTGACGGCCTACACTGAATGAAGCCACACCACATTAATTTCTTTTTATCTAAACTCTTATTTGTGTCGACGCTCCACTCGAATAATGAACAAGAAAGTGAAAAAAGAGTTGGATTTAAAAAAAAAAAAAACCTGAACGACGTTGGAAACAGTGATTAAACAAGGTATCTCCTGTCCTCCTGTCTGAAAGAGGCATAGATTTCCTATGAGCTCCCCGCGTAAGCAGGGGCTCATGAAAATATATGCCTCTTTCACTACAGGATGGGTGGCTCACATACCCCTCACTGCGTGTCACAGATATAAATGGAAGAGTTGGACTAAGAGTGTTTATTCCATTAAGTTTATATCCATATCCAAGAGGCTAAGATTTACATGAGCCCTTGTTTTGCTTTCACACGTATAAGCAATGGGTCCATTTACTGACTAACATAATTATTTGACCCTACCACGGTGCACGTCATTGGTGTTTAAAATGCAAGCGAATTGAAAAAAATCTTTAGATTTTAATGAAAACTGTTGGGGGGGGGGGGGGGGGGCGGTGAATGGGAGGCGGTAGTACCGGGGTGGTGGGAGGTGATTTGCTTAAGGGGGTATAGTTTTAGGTGTTTGTGTGACTTGATTTCTTGCTACATATTGCTAGATTATGCTTGCTTGAAGGTAGATGTCACTGCATTCTACTTTAATGAGGTTGCATGTAGGAAGGTCAGTTCCTGCTTTGTGAGGTGGTGGCTTAACTTTGGTGGGGCTTGATGCAATACGCCACGCAGTAACTTTAACCCCTCTGCGCTTGCAGCCGCCGGCACTGTGAACAGTGCCGACGGCTTCAGGGGCAAGGGGGTCAAACGTCAGTGGCGCACCTCTAAATGGAAGGGTTTTTCTTTTCTTTCGTTTTTTTGTTTTTTTTTGTTTTTTTTTAAAAATTTGCCGTGAACTGGGGAACACGGGGACGTACAGAGTGAAAGAGAGCTTTTAGCCATTCAAGTAGCCAAATATGCAAACACACTCATGCCGCCAGTTCAAATGCCGGGCAGAGGAGAAAGGAACCACTGACACACAAAGGGGAGGATATGGGGATGGATGCACTGGAGTAGGTTTATTGGGTAACGAAATAATGGTAGATTTGTGGCTCTCTCTCTCTCTCTCTCTCTCTCTCTCTCTCTCTCTCTCTCTCTCGCTTTTTCTGTCTGTCCGTGCAAGCAAGCATAAAGCATATGTGTGTGTGTGTGTGTGTGTGTGTGTGTGTGTGTGTGTGTGTGTGTGTGTGTGTGTGTGATGTGTGAGAGAGAGAGAGAGAGAGAGAGAGGAGAGAGAGAGAGATGAGAGAGAGAGAGAGACAGACAGACAGACAGACAGACAGACAGACAGAGAGTTGCACCACACAACACACACACACATCTCCTTTTGCAGAGAGAGAGAGAGAGAGAGAGAGAGAGAGAGAGAGAGAGAGAGACGAGAGGAGAGAGAGAGAGAGAGAGAGAGAGAGGAGAGAGAGAGACAGAGAGAGAGAGAGATAGTGGTCGAGAATGATTAATTAGTTAGTTTTATGTTAGTTAGTTAGTTAGTTAGTTAGTTTGTTAGTTAGTTATTGTTATTGTTGGGGTTTAACGCCGAGCAGGCTAATGAGGTCATCTTACGGCGGGGACGAGAGACTGAGAGAGAGAGAGAGAGAAATGAAATGAAATGAAATGAAATGAAACTTTATTTCTCAACGGATGAAGTAATTAGCACGTGTGCCATTTTTCATACTTGCCGTTGCTACTCTACAAACACAGGATAATAATTGTAATACTAATAGTAGGCCTACCAAATTACACAAAGAAAAATTAGGAGACATTACACATGAAAAGACATTAAACAAAATTCATTCATTCATTCGGTCATACAAAAACAAACGAAAACATAAAGTACATGAAACGCGCGCACACACATACACGCTCGCGCGCACACACAGACACGCGCTAATGATAACTTGACCTATATACGAAGCAAATCATTTGGATCAATAGTGAAAATTCACTTCAGGCAGCAAAAATTATTTGGATTATAATAGAGACTTGAATTATGTAATTAGGCGATTATTATTAGTATGGACAAACCATACGGCAGCATGCACTGATTATACGATAAGTACATGTTTGATACGGATACTTGTGGTAGATTATGTATCAGCAGACAAGTACTTGAGGAGGGCATTCCTTGAAAGAGGAGAGGGAGGTAGCGTGTGTTATACATGTAGGCAGCTTGTTCCAGAAAGATACGCCTGAGAAAGATACACTGGTTTTAAATAGATCTATCCTGGTATCGAGGTGTAATAAAGTTTCGTCTTGAAGTAGAATAACCTGAACTTGCCTTGGTAAAGAGCTTACAAAGATATTGTGGGTGAATCTCATTGCAGATTTTATACATAAACACACCCTTGTTTAAGAGGTGATGCTTGCTAAGAGGTAGCATTTTAGCAGAGAGAGAGAGAGAGAGAGAGAGAGAGAGAGAGAGAGAGAGAGAGAGAGAGAGAGAGAGAGAGAGAGAGAGAGAGAGAGAGAGAGAGAGAGATGAGAGAGAGAGAGAGAGAGAGAGAGAGAGAGAGAGGAGAGAGAGAGAGAGAGAGAGAGAGAGAGAGAGAGAGAGAGAGAGAGATATGAAATGAAATGAAATGAAATGAAATGAAACATTATTTTTCAAGGATAAATGATTAGGTACCTTCAATGACCTTTTTTCAATCATGTCCTTGCTAAGCTATAGCATGCACGTAAACACGCATAAACATAATGTTTTATATAAAAGTATACATAATAGTAAAAATACTGACAGGCAACAATGCTTCCATTTCAAATAATCAATGCTCACATTACACGCCACACACACACACACACACACACACACACACACACACACACACCACACACACACACACACACACACACACACA
Organism: Semisulcospira habei; assembly: GCA_036245525.1. Taxonomy (NCBI): domain Eukaryota; kingdom Metazoa; phylum Mollusca; class Gastropoda; family Semisulcospiridae; genus Semisulcospira; species Semisulcospira habei. The sequence goes on from BTPG01000006.1 coordinate 145,483,551, forward strand.
CACACACACACACACACACACACAGAGAGAGAGACAGACACACACTGACATCAAGCAAAACATCGAACATTAAACATTAAAAAAAGATTATGATGTTATGCTGCAAAAGAAATGACAAAGAACACCTCAGCAAGTCTAAAATATTATGATTGATTGTACATTGCTTAACGTCCCGACAGCAACAAGGCTTTCTCAGGACGTGCCTGCACTGCTTGTGAAAAAAAATAAAAAATACACAGAACATTGAATGTATGTCGCCAGCCGGTCAAATACGTTAAATAAACCTAACACATGGGGCCCAAATAAAGCTAAGACCATTTAGCAACACACATCCAATACCAAGAGCTACAGGCAGTGCAGACAGTAGGGAGAGTTTTAAAAAGGCAAATACAGGTGAATGGACAAAGGGTAGACAGAAACACATGCCCCAGAATAGAGAGAAAAACCCACCCTGTGGGGCTGACCAGGGTGACCCTGGGAACTAAAAAATACCTAACCCCACCCAAGTCCCCCAGGGCAGACCCGGGTGGGGGCTAAAATATTATGTATGATACATGAATATGATAAGGAAATGTTTCTGCACTCAATGACGGTATGAAAAAAAAATGTTTTCACATGTTTTTAATAAATTTAAGCAGTTGGCACTTGAACATTCGTAAAGAAGGTGTTGCTTTAATGTCTGCAGGAACTGTGTTCCATAATTTTGCACCAGAGAGAGAGAGAGAGAGAGGAGAGAGGAGAGGAGAGAGAGAGATGAGAGAGAGAGAGAGAGAGAGAGAGAGAGAGAGAGGAGAGAGAGAGGGAGAGAGAGGAGAGAGAGAGAGAGAGAGAGAGAGAGAGAGAGAGAGAGAGAGAGAGAGAGAGGAGAGAGAGAGAGAGAGAGAGAGAGAGAGAGAGAGAGAGAGAGAGAGAGAGAACAATGAACCTTTATTTTCCAATGGTAAAAGCTATTGGTAACAGGACCAGTTTTTAAACTTGCCGTTGCTACATCTACAAAATAATTGACAAATATATATGCACACACACACACACACACACACACACACACACACACACACACACACACACACACACACACACACACACACACACACACACACACACACACACGCAAACAAACACACACACACACACACACCCGCACGTGCTCTCGCACTCACACGCACACATATACCAGTATGCGAGAGAGAGAGACAGACATACAGACAGACAGAAAAACACAGATTTCAATAAACTGAGTGATGGGCTTCCTTTCCGTACATGTGTGATGGGGTCAGTTGCATCAGAAAGACTAGTCCTGTGCAAGCCACTAAGCAATGTGCTCCGCTACAGTGGAGCACCTCACTTCGTGGCTTGCCCAGAATGTTAGCTCGCTCGTGTAACTGAGGATCAGAATCAGGATCAGGAATTTATTTAACGTCTTTTCACACATTGGTGATATTAGACAATTGAGGCCTGTTATCTAAGATGCAACTTCCAACAGGCCAATAGCACAGACCAGAACACAAGAAAACAAAATGTATCCTGCGCCTACTGCTGGGGTACAGTAGGTACACAACGTCAGAATAACATTACTCGAGATTAGGCTCACATCCCTAATTTCTCTCGTCCACAGATCCATCTCTGTCAAGAAAGCAAAATGTATCCTGCTCCGATTACGGGGGACAATAGGGGGAAAACTAATTGCCTGCTGAGCATAGGTGAACAAGGAAACCCTAGAAACTGCCCGGACCCGAGTGGACAATGCAAGACACGTCCTCAAATAACCCTGAGCTGGTCTGGACTTCATCCGTAAGGTCCAATATCAGAGACCAGCAATAAAATATCCTTGCACTGTGTGGTATGGACGCAGCACTCAATAACAGCACGGGGGGGGGGGGGGGGCGGTGGGGGGGGGGGGGGTGGAAACGATCAGTTGGGTGCCCCTGATCGACCGGCTATGAGGGCCATTGTATTGACGGCATTCTATTGACGCCGGTTCTAATGACGTCATCTTTTGACGTTAATTTATTGACGTCATTCTATCGTTATCATTCTATTGACGTCATTCTACACGTCATTCTAGTGACGCGAGGGGGTCGGTCAGGGGCACACAACTCGTTGGATTTCCTCTACCTGTATTTCCAGCAGTAGACAGGAGACCTTGTCCTCAGGTAACCGTAGCACTGTGCCCTGGTGTGAAATATTCTCCCGGAAACACACTGTAAATAAGTCAAGCCTTTTTGTCGCCTACAGAAAAGTTAATCCATTCTCTACCAGTAGTCACTGGCACAGATTGTGTTTAACCCATTACATCATGAGGCTGATTTTGTATAACTGCTTATTGTCCTATGAAGGCTACAATACAGATTAGGAGATAGATCAACTGTTATTGTTCAAGGATGGTGCCAGAATAGCTTGGCGCCTGAGGCGTCACGCTATTCTGGCACCACCCTTGAACTATCAGTCAAATTTATTTCAAGCAGCGGGTGTATCAGGATGATAAAACTTTGTTGATTCAGCGCGTACGCAGAAAGATCCCCAGCCGTCCAAAGAACACGAACACATAGTAGTTTCAGCAAGAGGCATAGCTCCTCATGAGCCCCCGCAACTGCGGGGGCTCATGAGGATCTATGCCTCTTGCTGAGACCACATTGTATAGATGTTTCTTGGACGGTGTTGGCTTTTGGTCGTTTTATGAACCAAGATTTCAGAAACAAACATGTGCGTACAGCCGGGACGCACAGTGGCAGGGAATGGGGTGTGAAAACTGTAAGGTCCATGAGTTATATAGCTAGAACTTGAGAAATCATCTAGGCTGGTCATGGCGGAGACTCAAACGAGTGTTGGATCCAGTGAGAAACCGCGAAAGATCGCGTGAGATCACTGAAGATCCCTCGCGCTATTGTCATGCTATTGTTCGCATTTGCCACAACAACGCGAGGGGCATCTGCGATTCAGGGGCTTTTAGAAATCTATGCACTGATCTTGTGACAGAATGATCATCCGCGAAATTTACATTCGTATCTCGGTTTAGGAGTACGATGGTATAAAGGGACTTTTACCACACAAACAGTAGGTATCTAAGACTACAGCCTGTTTCGTTTGCAAGAGGCATAGAGTCGCAGTGGCTCATGAAAACCTATTCCTCTTGAGAATCCATGCCTCTTGTTGCAAGTTTTTGCCTCTGTAAATTTCTCCTACGAAAGTTGCCACGCGGGTTTAGCGTATGCATGAAAGAACATGTTCTTATGCTTGTGGACGATGTGCAGTCAGTGAAATTTAATCTTGACTGATGGACCTGGAGGAAGTCAGTTATTTCGGTATCGCCTGTAACTGAGGCCAAGCATAATCACTGGTTTCTAGGTGTTCGAGTCAACATATTCAACGAATTTGTTGAAGTGAACCCATTTCAGCACGGAATTGCCAATTTCGAGGCATAATGCGCGGATAACTTATTACTAGCATTAGGAGACCAAATGGTAATTCATTACCCACGGATACACACGACAGTTCCACATATTAAATTTACGCACCACAGAAAATGTGCTCAATTAAAACAACAAATAAACAACCAACCAAAGAAACAAAGAAAGAAAGAAAGAAACAAACGAACAAACAAACACACAAACAAACAAACAATTAGTTAGTTATCGGGGTTTAACGCCGAGCAGGCGACTAAAGCCATCTCACGGCGGGAAGGGTAAAAGTCTGGTCAGCCAGATTAACTCATTCTACCCCATCAGCGAAATCCCCAAATTTTGCCGTTGTCCTCTGAAGACTGCATTGCAGTGCAGGACGCAGATCGACCATGATAGTTCAAGGGTGATGCCAAAATAGCTTGACGCCCATAGGCGCCAAGCTATTCTAGCATCACCCTTGAACTATCATGGTCGATCCTTATCTTGCTGTGGTGTGTCTGGGGTAGAATGAGTTAAGAGAAAGGACTTAAAACATGATGTAAATACAGTTTAAAAGTAAGCTTAGCTTAACTCTTTCTACCCCAGACACACCACAGCAAGATATGGATCGACCATGTTAGTTCAAGGGTGATGCCAGAATAGCTTGGCGCCTATGGGCGCCAAGCTATTCTGGCATCACCCTTGAACTATCATGGTCGATCTGTGTCCTGCACTGCAATGCAGTCTTCAGAGAACAACGGCAAAATTTGGGGATTTCGGTGATGGGGTAGAATGAGTTAAAAAGTCAAAAACAAACAAACAAACAAAGCAAGCAAGCAAAGAAACAAACAAAGCCCCTCTGTCCTATTATTATACCAAGTACTGTCTTCTTCGCTTATAACGAGGTGGGATATAACAAAAGTCGGATATAACAACGCTTGTTCAGAGGTCCACACAGCACTGTTTGTATGTAAATTACTTCGCTTATAGCCAACTTCGGATATATCAACAGAAAATGTGGGTCCCTTGGCGATTTATTTTATTTATTTTATTTCACTTACTTAGATGTGTGTGCACACTTAGCAGAATGACTGCTATACATATGTGTGTTTTGTTATTTTAGAGTCTGCTTGATTGTGATGTATGTATGTTTTGTGTGTTGATGTGTTGATGTTAATATGGACGCTCGTCAGTTATGCCGCAAAGAATTCCTAATGTGTATGCATATGGCAATAAAGTTTATCTTATCTTATCTGATCTGATCTTATCTTATCTTATCTTATCTTATCTTATCTTATCTTATCTTATCTTATCTTATTTGTTATATCCGAAGTTTATTTAATTCCGTTCATGTAACACATTATTATACTGAGGCTAAAAGCTTCAAATTTGTACACTGCCATATGCAAGCTACATTATAGTACTTACAGATAAGGATATAGACCAATGGCTTTAGTTCAAGGGTAGTGCCAGAATAGCTTGGCGCCTAGAGGCGCCAAGCTATTTTCGCACTACCTTTGAACTATTTTAGTCAAACTTATTTCACACACTGGTGTATTCTGAATGATAAGTGTCAATATATTATATTGTCTGGGGAAAAAAAGGTCACCAGTGTTTTCATTTTAAACTGGACGACTGGATTTGAAAAAAATAAAACAAAATGTGTGTGCTGGTCTGTGATTTTGGACCTTACGGTTGCAAAATCACAAACCAGCACACAATATACAACGGTAGTTTTACTACACACACACACACACACACACACACACACACACACACACACACACACACACACACACACACACACACACACACACAACAACAACAACAACAACAACAACAACAACAACAACAACAACAACAAAGCAAACGTTTCGTGTTCATACACGTGGCTGTATTGGGTTTTACAGTAGAATCTGATCACCACAAATTTCACCTTCGAAACTCGTTGTCGTCTGGCGATAAGGGGGAGCCACAGGACATCCGACACCGTCGACGTGATAGAGTCGGGTTGCAGCATTTTGTATTTTGCTAATGTCGCACGTGTATCCCATAGATCGCCGCTAAGCTCTGACACATCGTATGGTTTTGTGGAGCATGTTAAGCGGTCGTGGGATATGGCAAAATGGGGGATGTCTAAAACACGTCAAGGGACGAATGTCAGCGGTCTTTAGGCTGTACTGTTGCAATAGGGTGGGGAGAGGGGTTGGGAGCAGATTTGGGTTGGAGGCGTTCAAAGGGGGATGGGGGGAGGGGGTTGGGGTGGGGTGGAGGGGGGAGTTCGAGAGAGAAGTGTTGTTGCAGCGCAAAATTCTTCTCCAACCAAAAAAGTGCCCTTTGGTCGAAAGCACTTTAACCCCGGGTCATCCACCCCTGGCAATCTGCAACAGGACGTGGATCGCCCATGATAGTTCAAGGGTGGTGGCACCACCCTTGAACTATCATGGGCTATCTGTCTCCTGAACTGTGATCGATTCTCTAGAAAGCAACTCCCAAATTTGGGGCTGGCGACTTTAGGGGTCAATGTATTAACCGTTCAAATCGATTTCGACTGTTTCTCAATGTACCAAACGTCCTCAGACTGATGCTATTTTGCACGGCGGTTTTAGCTTTTTTATTTACATGTTTTTGTGTGTGCACATTACCAAAATGCCCCAGGACCCTATGAAGTATGAGGATTTCGTTTTGAACTGTTCACATTGATATTTAGTAACTTGTAGCTTGACGCGTTGCTGTCACTGAGGAAAAAAAACAAATGTCACTGGAGATAGGTTGGCGTTAACCCAACCCCCAACCCCCCCCAAACACACACACACACACACACACACACACACACACACACACACACACACACACACACACACACACATACACACACAAAAAAAAACAACAACAACTCAAGACAAGAAGGCATCGTCGCCGCCGGCTGCATAAATTTAATCAGATTTCCTTTCGCCATGCACTTGATGGACAGATCGGTCAAAGATAGCATGGTAATACTCATTCGATGAATGCATCTATCTAATGGATATTCGCCTCATAAATAATTATAAGCAGAGACGATCTGCGTACGTTAGCGATATGGGGTCCTGCGTGAAGCCAGAGGCTTCCTGTGTGAATCTTCAGATCGTCGATCTGGTTTCATGATTGTCGTGCACACAATCAACAGTTAAGTCTCCGGCCCCTTGTCAAGCAAATGAGCCTTGTCTGTGGATTTATAGCAGTTTAGAAAGCATGCGTCTACTCAAGTTACAGGATTAACCCATTCGAGACACGCCGCATCCGGATACCCCTGCATGTGTTAACTCATTGGCTGTCGATAGCGTGGTTTTGTTGTTGTAGTTTTTGTTTGGTCGAGGCGATTCCTACAAGAATCGCCTCGACCACCTCCCCACCCCACCCCCACCCCCCACCACCCCCCCCCCCCCCAAAAAAAAAAAAAAAAAAAAAAAAACACAAAACAAAAACAAAAACAAAAAACACCAACCAACCAACCAACCAACCAACCAACCAACCAACCAACCAACCAACCAACCAACCAACCAACCAAACAAACAAACAAACAAAACACACACACACACACACACACACACACACACACACACACACACACACACACACACACACACACACACACACACACACACACACACACACACACGGAGACAAAAGCCTACCATTTTATGTGAAAATGGGTTCCCATATTTCTATTTATTCGAGGGCTCTGGAATTGATGCGAATGTTTGGAACTCACCTTATAACTAAGCTCTATAAATTAAAATAGACATTTTCTAGAAACAGAGCCACTAGATGGAGAAAAAATGGGTTTCTACCAATAAAGCGGGTATCTCTCACACAAAAACTGGCATTACAGTGAAAATGGGTGTCTTCACAACACTAGGCGTCTGTAATAAGGTCAAGTTCATGGAATACTTCTTTTTCACATTAATTTTTTTTTTCAACTTAATGTGTATGTATGCATTACCATTTTTAACATTGTATGGTGCAAAATTCAATGAACACTGGCCCGTAACCTTTCGATTATGATTTTTACAGAGGAAATCTTTTAAACATTGCTGCGTTTTGCCTTCTGAAGCAAAATAGTTTATCATAGCATTTATGTGAGAATCAACATAATGTATTCTGGAAATTAAAGGACTATTTTTTATGTGTCACATTCCTTCTGCGAATGAAAATAAGTAGCGACTGATCTCTCTGTTTGTCTGTTTTGACAAAGCGAATTTACCCGAAATATGAATACATTGTGTTGTAACCATCTTTTCTAAGCGTGTTTCTTTCTCTGTTGGGTACTTCTTTTCAAGAGATACAGGCAGCGCAGACAGTAGGGAGAGCTTAAAAAAGAAAAATACAAGTTAATGGACCAAGGATAGACAGAAACACATGCCCCAGAATTGAGAGGAAAACTCACCTTGTGGGGCTGACCAGGGTGAGCCTAGGAACTAAAAAGTAGTTAAGCCCACCCAAGTCCCCCAGGGCAGACCCCTTGTGGGGGCCACTGTTTAGTTGCAAAGTAAGGTTAATGTTACACAGTATACAAAATGATCCAGGTGTACATCAGATAAAAACAGAGCTATACACGCTGAAAACAACCAAATAATAACGCTCTTGTAATAAATCTTTATGTTGACAATGGTTTTCTTATCTTATTATTGTCTTTCGTCCCCAACTGCTGTTCCATTTGCAAAGTTTTAAATGTTATAGAGTATACAAAATGATCCAGGCGGACCAACCCCATAGTAGCACTCTTGTAATAAATCTTTATGTTGACAATGGTTTTCTTACCCCTTATTATTGTCATTCGTCCCCAACCGCTGTGTGTTCCATTTGCAAAGTTTTAAATGTTATACAGTTATACAAAATGATCCAGGCAGACCAACCCCATAATAAGACTCTTGTAATAAATCTTTACGTTGTCAATGGTTTTCTTATCTTATTATTGTCTTTCATCCCCAGCTGGCTATTTCGTTTTGCAAATTCAAAGGTTATACAGTATACAAAATGATCCAGGCGTCCATCAGATAAAAACAAGCTATACATGCTTTGAAACCAACCCAATAATAACACTCTTGTAATAAGTCTGTATGAAAACGAAAATGCAGCAAGTGTCGGAGAATCTCAATTCATTTCTTTTGTAACTTTTGTAACTTTTTCAGTCTGTTGCAGATGTAATCCTTAATGTTTGTCCAGCACCTATGTCTAAGTGCGGGCTCTTCTGCGATTGCCTGCTGTATCTCGGCCTTTCCAGGAAATTTGTTCACGACAAGGTGTGTCTTGAAACGAGTTTGAACAGCTTTCCCCCATGGTTTCCTTGTAAATCTAGCTTTCTTTCGAACAAGACCTGACGCAGAACTGTCATCATCAAAACTATCTAGATTGCCATCAGGCTCTGGACATCTTTTCTCTGTCATGCTCATTGATTCCTGTGTTGTTGACTTGCTACTTGCTTCATTCACAGGTGCTGTTTCCCCCAAGACCTCTCTGCCAGTTTCTGATGTGTCTTCATTGTCAAAGTCAATCTCTTCATCAACGCCCAGCTCAGCTCTAATGCAACTCTCAAAATCTGTCATCCCATTGTTAACTAACAGAAGAATCTTTGCCATTTTTGCCTTTTGAAGGACGTCTTGAGGTTGGCGGTAGATATGGCGATGTATCCGAATATCATGACCAAGGAAGTCTGCCAGCTATTCCTGGTCTAACTCCGAGATGGCCATTGACTGAGCTAAAGTTGCAACCTGTTTCCATAACTGAGTAAATGTGAACATGGCTGTGTTTGACACTTGTGCTTGTAGGGCATGTTCCTTCTGAACATCATGGCCAATGTAAGGCCTCTGACCAGAAGGTGTGGCAAAGATGTACTGGGAACCAGCGAGAGCTGGCACTGATTGCCTCATTTGAAGGATTCTGTCCACAGTTGTCATCATCTTCTTCGTCAGCAAAATGGGAACACTCCAATTAAACTTCCTTCTGATTTTCATTCGCTGAAAATGATTCACCATTTTCTTCTCAACCTCTGTGAGACCTTTCAAGATATCTTGATTGGTGATCGATCCAATCCAAGCATTTTGGAAGTCTGATACCTTCATTCTCTGATCTTCTCCCCCTCGTTTTCAGTTTAAAAGTGATACAGCACAAGTGTTGCTTTAACCACTGTCAGATAATCTTCCGAAACCATCCTTGTCTCAAGAAGCTGTTGGACCTTCCTCACATCTTCACATGATGGGATCAGCTTGGGTTTGTTCATGGTCATTTTCCCGACTGACTGGGCTGCTGTAGCTGACACACAATTATACCAGTCCCCGGTGAAGATAGAGTCAAACCGCTGCGCCTCAGAGAGCTCCTGTCACCACCTGTCATCTGAACCATGCCCAAGCTGTTTGGATGCATGTGACAGTTTGATCTGTGAACATTTTTTCAAAGCATGGCCTATGCGCATTGCGAGATTGCCTTTTTGGAACTGACGTGTGTCCTCATCAAATTCTGCTAGCTCTTTTACAGCCAGTACAATATGATCAAAGCTAGCTGAATTGATCACAGCATTTAAACACGATTTTCATTTCTGATCTCACTTTGAGAATCTTTAATAGTCTCCATAACTCCTGCATCCTGGAGCTGATTTGTCCAGGCGTGTGTTCTTCAATGTCCCTTCGGTCAAATAATCTCTTTCCATACTCAAGAAGCAAGGGGTCAGTTCTGGTGGGGCGGCTTATCTCATCATCTCTCTGTCTGGCTAATACCTTATGATAGAAGGAAAAGTCAACGTCTAAGGGTATTGGAAGCATTAGCCTCCCACGTCGTGCCGCCTCACCTCTCTTAGCAAACTAAAACCCTCCTGGCTTCTGACAGCAACGTTCTGAGTGTACAGAGATCAGCTTTTTTTGATAGAGCCCTTTGCAATGGCTACAGGCGAGAAGGTCGTCTACCTTACTAGTTTTGGTGCAATACTTAGGATCAAACATCCTGATTTCTTTTCAAGAACGGCAACGTTATGCATGTAATCACCCTCATCTTGTAGTCTGATCTATGCTTGACGTCTTTGCTTTGTCCCTTTTTTCATCAACATATTTTTAGCAACGTCTGCCTCATCTGCATGGACATCTTGTAAGTGCGTGCTCATTTTCAAGACAAGCTTGCTACACAATTTGCATGCATGTTTCTTGTCCCTTTTGTACTTTCCATTCCCTCTCTGTGACACGTGCACACCTGTTTCTTCTGTAAGGGCACTTTCCCCACCCCCAACGTCATGTTCCTTCTGCCTATCCACAGTCTCATTGCCACCCCCTAATTTACCCCGGAACGCACACTGCACCTTGCTGGTACTTGCTTCACTGACACCTACACCCTGAACCTGCCACTTTGATGAAATCTAACATAGTCAATACAATACTGTCTGTGTCAGAGATCCCAGAGATTGATGGCGACACACCGTCTGAATCCTGTGAGCTCGAGCCAGGAACAAACTCTTCATCATCACTGTCCTTGTATTGCGATGTGCATGCACTCTTATTCTCATGTCCATCCCAAGCTCCATTTTCCAAATGGAAAAAGAAAGAAAGAAAAAGCTGCATCAGGACAGAAACAGCCCAATTTTGGTTTAAGGGGCCTTTCACAAGAACAAAAAGAGTAATCCCGTGTATGACCAATTTACATATGTGTGACCTCGGTGACGAGAGCTGGCTTCTGCAGCAGCAAAATCCATGTTTTCTGAAAATGTAAGCAGTTTTCACACATCTGTGAACACCGCGTTACATATATATATATATATATATATATATATATATATATATTATATATATATATATATAATATATATATATATATATATATATATATATATATATATATATATATTATATATATATATATATATATATATATATATATATATATATATATATATATATATATGCATGCAGTACATGCATGTGTCAAGTTACTTTTCGATCACAATCACACATGTCAGAAAAAAGCAACAAAATTGCGTGACAGATTGAACTTGTAATAGTGTTATTGAACGAATTCCTTTCATTGAAGAAGAAAGCTTTTGTTAAAATCGTGGGGCTCTATTATCTTTTACAAGACTGAGCAGCAGACGCCGGCCGACCCACCGAAGCAGACGTCTCAGTTTTCTCGGTCAAACGGGTCAGTATCGGCTGACTGTGAAAATTGTATCGGATTGGGAGCATCTCAGTTAAATAACTGCGCTGAACAAGTACACTTGGGCGTGCTCTTAACTTAAAAATATTGCATAAAATTGTACCTCTGCAAACGGAACAATGGCCGGCGGGACGAAAGACAATAGGAAGGGGAAAACAACTCAGTTCATGTCACTGTGCAGCCGACCAATGAGGTATCAAGTTGATCTATAGAGACACTCGCTTCCGTGGCAACACACAGGCCCAGTGCGTTGCAAACACACAACATGATGTAAACCTCGGAAAATGGGACATCCTATTTTGATATTTTTTCTGACTTTTGAGTGAAAGATAATGCAGAAACAACCCTCAAAAAAAAAAAAAAAAAAAATAAACAAAAATGGGTGCCTGACTTGGTCACCCAGAATTTTACACACACCCATTTTCCATAAGGATGGTAAAGAAAGTTGTCCATTTTAGGGGTTTTGTGCACACACACACACACACACACACACACACACACACACACACACACACACACGCACACACACACACACACACACACACACACACACACACACACACACATACACACCACAACACACACGCACGCACGCACGAACGCACGCACACACACACACACACAAGTGATTAACCACAGCCAAAGAATAAGCCTGCTGGTGTTCCCGTTTTAAGGAGCAGAGATGTAATCCAAGAAGGCGAGCCTAGACTTACTATTATAAGCAAGAGACACGTAGGTTCTGCATCAGCAGGGTCTCATGAAAATCTATGCCGCTTGCACTTAGATAGAACCGACTAAAGGACTTTCTTTTTGGTTTTCTATAATAGTCAAAATCAGCCCACTTGTTGGCAATAATCATTTGGCTATCGGTAGCTGTCCTGCAGGGAATCATCGCGACAAAACCGCTACCGACAGCCAAAGGGTTGCAATGTATAAGCTTCTGCAGAAGTGTCTGGATCTGCTCGCTTATTGCAAGCAACTTCAGGGCTGGTGAGAATCTACGCCTCTTGAAGGAACTGGTCAGCTGCTTGTGTGAGCTTAGTCCTGCGCCAGCCACTAAGCAAGGTGCTCCGCTATAGCGGAGCACCTTGCTTAGTGGCTGGCGCAGGACTAAGCTCACTCAAGCAAATGGTCACAGGCTCGGAGACTTTTTTTTAACGGTTTTCTTTATTATAGCGGAACACCTTGCCTAGCGGTTGGCGCAGGACTAAACTCACGGCTCATAAAACCGGCCCAGAAGCAGGGAGTTTCCGCTTGTACGATTTTGCATGAAGTCAGGTCGCTTTTTTTGCCTATCAGGGGCCTAAGCTTCTCCACGTCTTGCATTGAGCGCAAAAATACAATGGATGTGGTATTGCATTTCACGAAAACGACATCTCGACAAATATTCTTTTGTGGGGAAACAAATAAGTTTCTCGAACAATCTTCTTGTTTTCTCAATGCCCGGTAATCCTAGAACTTGTGCGTGTGGCGCGAAGAGTACGACCGAATCCACGCTTTTCTTTACAGATGACTGCTTCTGCCAGGACATGACTACCTACTCTCGTCGTCGTCGTGGTTGGGTCGTGCTGCTGTCGTTCGTTGTTTTTTTTGATTGATATACAGTCTAGTCCGCTTATAACGAGGTCGGATATAATAAATGTAGGATATAGCAACACTTGTTCAAAGGTCCCAACAGCAGTGTTTCAACGTAAATTACTTCGCTTATAACAAACATCGGATATAACAAAGAGAAACATTGGGTCCCCTGGCAGTTTGTTATAACCGGAGTTTACTTGTACTTGATTTTATGTCAAGCTACGAAATTTAAACCTTCAAAAAATACTCTATAAAACACACTCACTGGATAAGAGTGCCTTGCGATAATGACAAATTAAATTTCCAATAATTATACCACACTCTAAAGTAGGTTTAGTCTTTTCAAACAAGACATCAACTACATCAACTGAAAAAAAAATCCTGCTTATCCAGGTTGTATATTTTAGGCATTCACGAAAGACGTTTGCATACTATACAATGATACGTGATGAGTCGAGTCGTAGTATGATAAACACACCAGACGCACGCACGTAAGGTTCTTGTAAAGAAACTTCACTCAGCTGCAACCCGTCACACGTGGCTTAAGGATGTAGACCACACTGGAGTAACAGTTCCAACAATATTTTATTGCAGCGATGCGATCTCCACACAATGCGTTCACAATTGCACCAACACTGATACAATGTCTCCTCTGCAAAATGTCTACACTTTGACACAATGCGTCTCTCATACAATGTACATCACTATACACTGCATAACTCCGTCACTGACAATGAACCACGATACCTTGCGTAGCTCTCTCAATGTCAATGTGCTTACGATACACTGCAATTATACAACTGAACAATGTACCGACGTTGTTACATTGCAATTGTACAAATGAACAATGCACACACGTGCTTCCTAGCACCATCTTTTATAGTGGTATCCTTTCCAGAATAGTCGAGCAAATTCATACAACACAACCAATCAGAAAAGAATACGTAACCAATCCTCATAAATATTAATAAGAAAGAATACTCAAGAATGATCTACAAAAATCTGGCTGCTATTTCCAGCCCCTATTTTGGGAAATCCCGGCCGTATAATGACGTCACACAAAAGTACGCCAGACAGGGTGAGTTCACGACCTTGCCCGCATTCTCTGAAAATTACACGACTTTGGCTGCTGCTAACTTCACGCATACAGAAAACAACTATGAGTATTGGAGCAGCTTTTTATACTGTGTTGCAAAATGTTGCCGACACTTAGATGTCACACATGTGAGGTCACTAGACCGAGCGCGATTTTGCTCGAACGTTCTCATCTGTCCTTAGCAAATCATCTACGCATCACAAAAATCGACCGCTATTCTCGTGCGGATTTTCTAGAATCTTCCGGTCTAATCCTAGCATATCATAACAAAGCCAATTCCGCTCTCTGCGCGAACGATAGCGAATCTTACTAAAAAGGTACGTTATTCGTAATCATGATAGCTCAAATAAATATCGGATCGATTCCTACGATTAACTACACACATGCTCTCACAGAACAACACAACCACAATCGTAACATACAAGTATGTAGGAAAAAGGCACTGTCAGAGAAGAAAATTGTGATTGTATCGACCAGTGATCATAGATCTATGATCATTGGTCGACAATGCACAGTTCTCTCCCATGACAATGCTTTTTCCTACTTACTTGGTATTTTTGTCTAAATTACAAGCACTTGCAGTCAACCCGTTTATTATGTACTAAAAAGGACTGAGCAAGCCAGCCATGTTGAAGTCTTTTTTGCTATATCTGTGCTGGTCAATGCTTGTGGACCTTACGGCCATAGGTCGTAAGCTCTACAATCATGGGCCAGGACACAAGTAATGGTTTGACTTTGAAGTCATTCATGAAAACTGCACATTGTTGTAAACCCCATGATCAGTGCCAGCAAGACGCGAATGACGTTTCTGTAATCTTCGTCAATTCAACACTTAAAAACCCATACTGTCACAGGAACATGGATTCAAAGCGATGTCAGCAAGAGGCATAGATCCTCATGAGCCCCGCAACTAAGGAGGCTCATGAGGATCTAGACCTCTAACAGTTGGGTAGCGTTCAAATTTTCTCGGCACTGAGAGAGAATAAAGTTTTCTTGAATCTTAAATCTTGAATCTTGAAAGGGTTACGTGCATTTTTAATCTGACAGAAATAGGCTGAAATTTCATAAGTATATAAACCGTCATCTTGAAAGGGTTACGTGCATTTTTAATCTGATAGAAATAGGTTGAAATTTCATAAGTATACAAACCGTCCTGCTTTTATATGGCTGTATACGTTTTACGGCCATTCATGGTGAGATTTTTCACGGTAATAAAAGTTAAGTCACGAACTATACACATTGACTAACTTGCATGACTGCAACACATAAATCGCAGATGTTCTTTAGCGCAATGTGAAGGCACGGATACGGGGCACAAAACCTCAACACTCGACAGACTAAGCTAGAATAGATAGAAAAACCCAGGAAATAACTACACTAACTAAACACAGTGGCACCGCTGTAAGCGGGTCAGTGTCCTCGGACCACCCCTTCACTGCCGAGAAAACAATGAACACCACAGTACTGCAAGATACAATTGCGTGTGCTCATGAGGATCTATGCCTCTTGCTGAAACCGCTTTTTTTCATGGTACGGTTGGAGTGGAGCTCTTTCGCGTTGAACTGACACATATATCAGACGTGCAATGTACGCGATCAGTGGTAGTGATGGGGTTAAATCGAGGTGATGCGTTATATTTTATAGCTAGAGACAGTAGGTGACGGGATTTATCATCATCATCATCATCATCATCATCTCTCTCTCTCTCTCTCTCTCTCTCTCTCTCTCTCTCTCTCTCTCTCTCTCTCTCTCTCTCTCTCTCTCTCTCTCTCTCTCTCTCTCTCTCTCTCTCTCTCTCTCGTCGTAATATTGAATGTCCAGACTACTTTGACATTATCGCATAGTGTGCACGCCATTTCGAATGCGATCGAAGTAACCGATTAAAAGGCTTCAGTGTCTGTGGATCCATT
Source organism: Semisulcospira habei (assembly GCA_036245525.1). NCBI lineage: Eukaryota > Metazoa > Mollusca > Gastropoda > Semisulcospiridae > Semisulcospira > Semisulcospira habei. The sequence continues at coordinate 145,499,690 of BTPG01000006.1, forward strand.
CCTATTAGTCCACACTGCCCCCCCCCCCCCCCCCCCCCCGTTTTCCCCCCCTCTTGCACCTTCTCTACCCTGTCTTTGTTACAGTCATAGACGACACGCGCCCCCTTCAAAGTGAACCAAATGCATGGTAATGTATTCGTCTGTGATTTTGAACACGGCCTCCTCACAGACCATCGCACAATTAACCCCTTAACTCATTCAGCCCGACGCAGGTATTTCCCAGATTTTGGAGGCGTCATCTAACGACTATGCACCTGTTGCAGGAGATGGATCGACCATGATAATTCAAGGGTAGTGCCAGATTAGCTTGGCGCCGACAGGCGCCAAGCTAATCTCGCACTACCCTTGAATTATCATGGTCGATCCATCTCCTACTGTAGTGCGTCAGGGCTGAATGGGTTAACTGCCACTTGACATAGACTGCGTTCTTGCAATCTCCCTGAATTCCGAACCAGTGACACGGATTTGGTGAAAGTGATATCCGTAAGAGGCATAGATCCTCATGAGCCCCCGCGACTGCTCATGAGGATATATGCCTCTTGTGCTAAGGTCGTATTCACTTGCTCTTCGCGGTCAAGGAGTTAAGTAGTCCTCGCGCTGTGAACGACCAGAGGATTGCAATTTCTGGATGTCCTTGAAATAATTTGTGTTGTTAAAATAGCATACGTCCCTGTGCCCATACCCCAACACCTACCTACCTCATTCTGCACCTCCCACAGCTCAGACACTCCCCAAACTTCACATTATCATGTCCCACGAATGTGGTCAGTAATTGTTTTGTGGACAAACAGTGATTCCATCCAACCGTGAGTGATGCAACAGTAGGAGCTGTATCGTCATTCGTGAAGATGGTACAAAGATTTCCCCGGACACTGCCTATTGCACTCCGCAGGGTTGCTTCACCAAGGTACGCCTAATCAGGTATCCACAGACTAACGCTTACTGTGTCGATCCATTACGCAGCGTATTGCCTCCTACACCGCATACTGACGAGCACAAGAAATGCGACATTTTCGAAACTGTCGGAAACGGGAACACTTGAGTATTTCCGATTGTTCCGAAAAAGTCGCGGTATACATTCAAAACTTCGGTCGCACCACCTCTATTTTTAACCTTATGTGTGCTGCTCTGTGATTCTGGACCTTCCGAGTAAGAACAGTAGAGTTCACCCCTTAACTGCTGGGGCAAGGGGAACGCCGCTCAGCTGCAAGAGACATAACTGACCCTCATGAGCCCCCGCAGTCGCGGGGGCTCATGAGGATTTATGTTTCTTGTTAGTCGGCCTATGTTCTGTTTGGTAACAATTGAAATCTGTTTCTTCGCGCGAACGTCGGTCTGCGTCCAGTGGTTTCAGACGACAAATTCGTGATCCTGGCAGCGAAGGGGTTAAATCACAGACCAGCAGCCCACAGAATTACCTTACTGCTTGTTCAGTCTTACAAAACAATAAAATCTTAATCAGCGAGACGTAGTGGAAAAAAACGAGCCTCGTGGATCTACATAAACCCTTACCGATTACAGGGGCTCATGGCAAATCCACGAATCTTCTTGTGTATATATCTTCCTCAGAGAAGCAACGGTGATTTCGTAGAGAAGCATGGACCTACAAGATCCATAGATTGCCATGCGCCCTTGTAGAATGCATGGACTCGTGGCAATCCATGAATCTTGCTCATTTGGTACCATTTGTGCCTATCTCCGTCAGACAGAAATAGTCATACGGATTTCAGTCGGTGACTACTACGCGGGTCTGTGAACCCATCACTACGGCGTCTGGATCAGATATCCAGCCGATGATTTTCCACACTATCTCCGTTTTCCATCACGGATCAGCTTTCAACACCCACTACACTCGCATTCTATCCAGGGTAATGAGTTTACGGGTGGATCACACTTCACAATAAACAACGCTGGAGGGTGTAGCCTTGGAATAGAGTTGAGAAATGAGAGCAAGGCTGGATCGCCTTACACCTTAGATTCTGTTAGCTGATTAAGATTTTCTTGACAAATACGGACAGGTTTTGACGTCAGACAATAGCAAGAATATGTTCAGTTGAATGATCTGTAACCCTTTGTGCATGCTGCCATCGGCATTACAATACCGGTGCCTGTAAGCACTAGCGGGTTAAAGTGAATTCAATAATTTTATATTTGCAAAGCGCACTACGTTCAGAAAAGAAATCCAATAAAATCCATAGAAGTCAATTAATCCCTTCAATGCCGCTGAGTCTGAATAGTCCGTTTGAACCCACTACATACTGACCGATATTCTGGTGAAAAACGCAAATATAAATGGAACTAAACATAAGCATAATAACACCGGACTACTGAACAAGAGATACAAATCCTCATGAGCCTCCGCAGTCGCGGAGGCTCATGAGGATTTATGTCTCTTGCATGATGTATGTCTCTTCATGAGTCGTAATTTTGGACCTTAGAATGAGCCTCGGACCGCCGTAAGGTCCAAAATTACAGACCAACACAAGCATACAGTTTCAAACAGGCAGTGGCCTCGACTCCCTTCCAGGAAACAGAGCGTCGAGACAGACAAGCAGAACTGAAATTTCTACAAATCGTACGCGAAAGGCAGCAAAAATGGCTTTCCGCTCGACTTGGCCCACGAAAGGTGTGTCATCCATAATTGACCATCAGAGTGACCGCCTTTGGTCCGTCCATCCGGGGCTGCGCGTGTCCTTTTCAGCGCCCCCTGGCGGGCCGATGATCGGGGAGACAATTCTTTGAGGTTGCAAGCTCGACTCGAACTAACTTCCTTAAAACCGGGGTGGTGGCGACAGGCGCAAGTTCAAACTGTCTGCGGGGTGACCGGATCCCCGTAAACAAGAGGCATAGATTCTCATGAGCCCCTGCTAAAGCAGGGTCTCATGATAATCTATGTCTTTTGCAGATAGGGTGGGCTGAACATGCAGTTCTTAGGGCATCGTCCTTCCTGCCCACCACACCTCCCTGTTGTGCGCTGCGACGGCTATTTTTCACAGGAGCCGCGGGACCCCACGCCCCTCCATATGGGGAGAATTAAAGTCTGAACTTTATTTCACAGTCACAGGCTTAAGCGCCGACTATTTACTTCGTCCTGAGTCAGCAGAAGAGATGTAAATGTGGTATTTCATATTGATCAGCAAGGAGACAGATTTATTTTCTTATGAGCCATGAGTCCGTCGGACGGGAGGGGCCAATGAAAATCTATGCTTGCACTATTGAGATCATACACTAGAAGTTTTTATATGAGAGCGGATAACTTTACTCCGTCTCAGTTAAGACACAGGTCTAAGTTATTTTATATTTAAAATACAAGCAAACAGTTAAAACAACAACTGGGTCAGCAGAGCCGATATCAAATAAGACACGATCAACCCTTGCAGATCACAAAGGGTCATGATGATCTACGTCAGAACCCTGCAGACGGATGGAGTTTACTCAAGCACTGACTCTCAGATCACTAGAATCATGGAAAAGTAGCGGCGCGTCGCCACAGGAAACGGACATTGTCCGTGAGGAAGAAAGGCGTTAAGCGAGTCTCACGACATGGCGAAAGTCCATCCTTAGGCAAGCGTCCAACATGTAATGGACAGTCAAATCTTATGCTCAGTGCCTCACATCTGCAAGAGGCATAGATTCTCATGAGCCCCTGCGTCCACAGGGGCTCATGAGAATCTATGCATCTCTGTAGTATAGAACTTTGGTAATTATCTTTTTTTAAAAAACAATTTCTCCCGCCAGGAAGAGTTCGGGGTGTGAACGTTTGTCGGACGTGTAATGGAGAGTCGTGAAAACGTTAATGTGATGTCTCCTTTGTACAAGCGTTCTTCCCACAGCGGGACATTTGCGTAAATAAGTTATGCGTAATAAACCCCAAATACTGCTTACTTAGAGAACGGGCGTGTCTTGCGAAACGTTGGTCAGTGTGCCAAGAGAGAAAAAAATCGACGGTCAGTTTAACCCTTTTATCCCCAAGGTCCCATTTCTAGGTGTTGCCTAATGACTATGTACCAGTTGCAGGAAACGAAGGCGCCAAGCTAATCTGGCACTACCCTTGAATTATCATGGTCAATCCATCTCCTGCTGTAGGGTCTCGGGGTCAAACTGGGTTAAAAGAGTGAACCGTAGCATGTGTTTGACTGGAATACATTTTCCTGCAAACGAGTGTTTGTGTCCTGGTCTGTTATTGATGACCTTACGGCTCTAGCGCAAAATAACTCAACACTGCACACAAACGGGGCGGTCAGTGGCGCAGCGGTAAAAGCGCCTGCCATCAATGCTAGAGGTGTGAGGTTCGAGACCCGGTTCCGGCGTCGGACTTTTTTCATCTGGTAAGTGTCATCGTTAATTCGGGCGTACCGTCGGGGGTTCTTTCTCCGGGTACTCCGGCTTTTCCTCCCCCACGACTTTGGTATCAATTTCAGCCCACTTAATCAAATTTGAAATATAAACGATTTGAATTTCCAAAACTTCAGTAGCTCGCTTAAGATTGCCCTTAGCACCACGTGAATGTTCTGTGTTTATGTACAGTGTTTGAGTGAATGCGCGTGATTCATGTGAGCGTGCTTGTTGGGTTCAGTTCGCGGCGGCGCTTTGAGCCTATTTTTAGTTGGGATAAAGCGCCTATTAGTAATGCGCCCATTTATTTATTTATTTAATTGAAAGCAGAAACTACGACGAAGTCCACAACTGACTGAAATCAATCGAGATTAGAACTCTGTGCCTTAGTTTTAAGTTCTGCACTCAGCTGCCAAGACAAGCTATTATTATTATTATTATTATTATTATTATTATTATTATTATTATTATTATTATTATTATTATTATTATTTCTTTTCTTCTTTTTTTCGGGGGAGGGGTGGCCGGAGTGGGGGGTTTGGGTGCTGGGGAGGGGAGAGAGCGGTTGAGAAAAAACCCGAAAACACAATCATTTTCGATTTGTATGTTACCAATTACCCCCTCCCTCCTTCGCGCTTCCCCGCCCCCTCCCCCTCCCCTCCCCCCCCCCCCCCCGATAAAAAGGGGGGTGATGGGGGGTGGGGGGAAGATAAAAGGAAAAAAAACCCTCTATCTCACTATCCTCTTATCTGGTGGAAGGGGAAAGGGGGGCGGATGAGGAGCGGCTGAGATGATGAAAAATAG
>BTPG01000006.1:145507328-145547328 GCA_036245525.1 Semisulcospira habei
AAGACCCACGCACGCACACTCAAGTTCACTGTCTGTCGTGTGCACACACCGTTTTAAGGACCCCTCATGCCCACACTCCACGCATGTTGCGTGACGACGCACACGCGCACGCACACACATATCAAGTTGCTAATCGAATACAAAAATACTTTATTGTTTAAAAACTGGAAGCACAAGTACATTAATCGTTAGGAAATGTACATGAAATTTTAAACACAACCACTTTGGATATGTAGGTATATGATAGATAAACGGGAAAATACTACTGTAGGGAATGAACAAAACATGTGTTAACACATTCGGGACATGTTGCATCCGGATATGCGGCTTCATGTTGCGTAGCCAGATACGTCACGTCTCTAGTGAGTTAACCCCCTTGTGCTAGCAAGCAATAGTACTGTTTACAATACTGGTTGCTACATGCAAAGGAGAGAGGGATCAACAATGACACATAAGAGTAGACACCATTAAAACCTCTTGGCATTAACCCTTTGGCTGTCGGTAGCGCCTATTGTCGCGATGATTGCTGCCGGAATCAGCGCGACAAAAACCGCTACCGACAGTCAAAGGGTTAAAACGATGTAAATAACAGTCATCAGCATAAACACATCTAGCAATAACAATTACGATTGATACAGACATTACAGTCATGATGGGTGTGTTCGTCTGTAAGTTTGGACCTTAACTCATTCTACCCCATCACCGAAATCCCCAAATGTTGCCGTTGTCCTCTGAAGACTGCATTGCAGTGCAGGACACAGATCGACCATGATAGTTCAAGGGTGATGCCAGAATAGCTTGGCGCCCATAGGCGCCAAGCTATTCTGGCATCACCCTTGAATTACCATGGTCGATCAACATTTTGCTGTGGTGTGTCTGGGGTAGAATGAGTTAATGCCTCTAGCCGTAAGGTAAAAAAAATCACAGACCAACACACATATTATGACAGTAGCAAAATAAATCAATATGTGAAGCTAGTATCTGAATACAAAAATAACATAATTATGTTTGAGCTGTTTTTCGCAAAAGGCGATATTTGGCGAATACATAATACTGAAAAAGCAAAAATATTTAATATTTATGGCGCAAACGATAATAACGTAATATGAGATCATCAGAGATGAGATTGGAAATGTGCGAAAAAACAAATTCTACCAGAGGCTGCTAAATTTACCCCTGAATACGGATTCCTAAGTCTTAAAAAACAAACAAACAAACAAAACAAAAAACAAAAAACCGAAGAGGGTTTTATCAAAGCAAACTTCAAAATAAAAAAGGAATGTTACATCGTGAATAAGTACATGACAAACAATTTTTTTTTACACGGCAAATAATAAACGGTAATGGCACGTAGAATTATCGGGATACAAAACATTGGCACATTAACGTAGATTTACATTTTAAAATAATACGATTTCCTTAGGTATGCTTAATATTATGCGTTTGAGCAGTTAATAGATGAGTTTAAAGCACAGATGTATTGTACACAAACAATTAACAAGGAATGTCTCATTAAGTACATGAATTCCGTAATAAAGGTCCAACAGGCAACTGTATGATTGTGCTGGTCAGTGCTCGAAGCATAAAGCTTCAAGGTCACAGACCACAACAAACATTACAAGTCATGTAAACATCAGTCAGTTCAATCCGCAGGAAACAAACAGACATTTCAACATTAAGTAATGTGCAATAAATTATTCATTACTACAAATTGTCAATTCAGTATTGAGGCCGTAAGGTCTAAAATCACAGGCCAGCACAAACAAGATTTTCTCTCGAAGCACAGTGTCCTGAAAGTAACGCCCACTACACGTCATTATTTAAAAAAAGTAAAAACAAGAACAGAATTAAACACAAAAACGCAGAGGGGAGATCGTAAAAAAAGGATAATAAATATTCATAATCCAGCTAGGAACAAAGCCCCCTGTCTGTAATTAATCTGTCATGGTCACTTGACGGATTCATTTTCTCAGTGTTTGTGCCACATAGCGACGCCTATTTCTACCCCCTTTGCACCCCCTTCTCTCCCCCCCCCCCCTGCCCCTCCCCACCCAAAAAAAAAAAAAAAAAAAAAGTGCAAGTCTTTTATATCCTCAGTGTGCTGCTCTGTGATTTTGGACATTACGACTTTCAGTCGTAAGGTCCAAAATCACAGACCAACACACACTAATTACAAAGCAAACCCGAAACCGTCTGAATGAGGGCTGGAGCTTTATCCGGCAATTGTGCAGATGGAAAAGATTTAAAATAATTTTTGCCTCTTGGTGACGAGGTTCTGGCCAACATGGTTATTTACCATTTACATCTGTGTTCTTTAGACGAATGAGGTCCTTGGGGTTCATTGTGTGACTGAAGAAAGCACGTTCAAAACGTATCCGCCACATGAAGAGAGACTAAACAGGAGATTTTCTCTCTTCACAATCCTTTCACGTCTGACAGAATCACAGAGCCTCATGGGTCGCAACTATAAGAGCTTGTGAGAATATGCGCCAATGTCTGGCACATCTCTTCGCCTTAACAAGGAGGAAGTCACCGACGTTTTAAGCCTGCGACTTTCTCTCTGTCTGTCTCTCTCTCTTTACAACAGTGCAGTGTTCGTCGCGCACGCGCAACAGCGTCACTCGCAGCGTCTTGGCCAATCCGGAGTCTCCTCTGCAGTCAGGTGACGCCTCACCTGTTGAAGTCAAGGAAGAGGAGGTCAGAAAGCAGAGAGAATCAATATATGAGCAGGGACAAGAATGGCCGGAGAGGAAAATATTCATTGCACGGCGTGTGTACAGATGTACATATCGTTCATATTTCGGGCTACAGATTTTAAACTGCCCCAAATCCATATTGATGATGGCCACATGTGTTGGTTTGTGATTTTGGACCTCTTTTACGGCTTTCAGCCGTAAGGTCCAAGATCACAGGCCAGCATATGCGTGAATACTCAGCGTCTGGTGAGGGATCGGCGACCCGTATTCTAAATTAATTTTTGCATTGTGTCTTTTTAATTGCAGCGAGACACAGTGAGACCGCGCGACAGTCAGCAATTATTGTCAGGCGAACACAAGCGGCGGCATTAATAGAATTAATGATCATTTGGGTGTTTGATGGAATGTCAGAAGAGCGTTAAGGAGTGGCAATGCTAATTATGATCAATTTAGCTACCAGCAGCAGAGGCATTTGTCTGATAGCTGCATTCGTGTGGGACCTTTAGGAATTCTTTCACAGCGTGCTCAGTGTCTGTCAAATGTGACAATCAAAGAAAAAGGATCTTTTACTCGCCATTAAAAAAAAGAGGTCAAATCGACCATATACAAAAATGAAAAATTCAGAATGTGTGCGGTTCAGTGATTTTGGGCTTTTACAGCCCAGAGCTGTAAGGCCAAAAAGCGTGAAATAGCAATCGTGTATTTGTCTCGAGTCAAATGAAATTAGTGAAATTATTAAGTTAAACAACGTAGAATTTTGTAAAAAAAAAAAAAAAACTGGACGAAAAATTACTTTTGGTCAAGCTAGCGAACTAGATAATACTCATTTTATGCTGATCTTTAATTCTGGACGTTGCGGCTTCTTGCCATGAGGACCGAAATACCAGACCAGCAAACACTGTATTTTTTCTTTAAAAAAAAAATCATGAAAGTTGCCTCGTAACAATAGCTGCGAAAGTGTCCGTTCCGGTGGCAACGCTATACGACTCTTTCGCAGTTATTGATACGGGGCGCCTTGAATGAATTCAGTAACGGAGAAAGATTTTAAAAAGCCCATACCTCTAAAACCAGCTTGCAAAGTCAAGCAGGTCTTCCTCCTCCGCGCTGAGCTGGTCATAGGACGACCCACAGTCGTCAGACAGCGGACTCTGCCCGCCGCCACCAGCAGAAGACAGGGGGGACACTTGGGACGACGCCTGACGCGCCGAGCTGCTCGCTTTGGCCGCGATGAGGCGGTCAGAGGCCACGTTCACCACCTCCAGCTTCTCAACGCCGAGTACAGTCTCCAGTTCGGCGCCCCTGTGGATGTTCTCGAAGTCTTCGTTGCTGGAGTGATGCTGGGGCAAGGTTCCCGAGGCTTGCCTGTCTTTGATGACGGCGTGGAGCTCGCGGATGTAGTCGATGGCGGCTCGGAGGGTCTCCACTTTGGACATCTTCTTGTTTTTGCTGCTGCAGCCCTGAAAATGTACGGGAGTGATGAGTGACTATTAACCCCTTCCCTGCCACTGGACGCGTATTTTGAATATTTGTTCATTCAGCGACCAGAAGCCACAACCTTGCAAAAGAACATGGAAGCGAATTGGTCTTAGCAAGAGACATAGATCCTCATGAGCCCTCGCAGTCGCGGGGGCTCCTGAGTGTCTATGTCTCTTGCAATTGGATAACGTTCACGTTTTTTCGACAGTGAAGGGGCTAAAACAGAATAATCGTTTTCGGTATCAATTGAATTTATTGCTGGAGGAAACGAAATCTCAAGTTCCAAGCATGAATACTTAATATTTAGAGGTGTACGTCGATAATATTTAGAGGTGTACGTCGATTCAGTCATGCCCAATGATAAAAAGAGAACTATTTGAAACGCGCGACGAACAATTATTTTTGTGAGTTCATATTTACCTTTATCCGCCGAACGTGACAAATAAAGCTAAAATTACAAAGAATATTTTGAAAGCCTATGGAAAGTACAGGTCCGTATTAGATCATTTTTGAAGTGGAAAAATATAGAAGTACTCACCTTTTGAAGACTTTGGGGCAGGTGTTCACGGAGCGTGGCGAAAGTCATGTTGATCAGCTTGACTCTGTTCCTCTCTCGTTCATTCCTTCTGGCCACTGCCACTGCCGGCACCCTGCCCAACGCCGCTATATCCTGGCTTAGGTCTCGACTCTGGGACACCTCGTTCATGTTAACACCCTCGTGCATGGCTACAGTACCAGTGGCTGTGTGCACGAGGGAATGAACGTCTTGGTAATGCTGGCTGCCATCTTGGTGAAGCTGGGCGGCGTCGTGAAGATTTTGATTGATGTCATGCTGGTGAGGTGAAGTTAGCTGGAGTTGGCTGAAGTGGTGCTGGTTGAAGCCTGTCGTTTGGCTGGAGTTCTGGTTGAAGACTGGGCTCTGACTGGAGGTCTGGTTGATATTCTGGTTGAGGCCGGCGATCCTGAAATTGAGATTGCTCGCATCATCGTTGTGGTTGAAATCCAGACGCCTTTTGCAGGTGGAGGTCGTGGCTTGGATGGGAGAAGGCTGGAAGGCGACTTGGGCCGGAGATTGAAGTGACGGAGACGCTAGTTCACTGTCCTTCATCGCTGACTGTCGTTTGTTAACCCCCGTGTGCATGTTGTCCCCGGCACTGTAAACAGTACCAGGAACAGCATGCACAAGGGGGTTAAGGTACAAAGGCGATGACGATCCTGTGGACGCGGGTGACGGTGGTACAAATGAAGAGTGCGATAACACAGACGCTGACGACGGCGATGACGACGAAACAGACGGAGAGAAGACGCAGGCCATGAACTGCTGTTGAGTCTCGGTCTTACACTGCATTGGGGAGTTGTAAATCAGCTGCTCCAATTGTTGCTGAAACTGCAACTGCTGTTGACGCTGACGCTGGTAGTCGTCGCGATGCTGGCGTTGGTTGTGGTGGTGCTGATTCTGGCTGGATGAAGGGGACCTGTTGACTTGCATGTTGCTGGCGTCGGTGATGTCGTTGCTATCACTGTTACGGTCACAGACTGACTGAGCGAATCTGTCACTGTTGGTGTGCCGCTGATGGTGATAGAACATGGTGCCGATACCTCCAACGTGTGTCGGTTTCGTTGGGCTGTACTCCATGGCTACCAAGTACCGGAAACAACTGGATGTCTCCGCCAGTGTCGGTTCACAGTTGCTTTTTCTTGTCCAGCAATATTGCCTGTAGAACGGATGTCCTGTTGTAATTATCACGGAGCCTCTGTACAGTTCAAAACTATTGTCTTCAAAACGGGCGCACCTTCGTAACTGCTACACACTGCGAGGTGAGGCAAAAGCTGAAACATTCCCCACGTGTAGGGTGACGAAGAGATGACCACACAGGTTTGACATACTGTCACACTAACAGGAAACTGACCGCAGACAGGCTTTGACTCGTTTACAATCATCAGGCGCTAGAATGACCGTCAACATATCCCGCCAGTGTCAAAATAACTTACAACTGAACAGATTTCAGGCAGCGACCAATAAAGAAATGGACGAAAAGTCCTCACGCTTCAGTCACCTTCATTTAATTTAAAAAATAATTTTCCTCTGACGGTTTCTGAAAAGATTACTGCCACGGAGATAATTTTCTTCAGTTACACTTAATAAATTTGCGCCTACTGAATCGTTGTCATGGAAGTACTTTTCACTAAGACATCGCTTGCATCTTGTGATGTGTAAATCAAAAAGAAATTTCTTCTGCCTCTTGACACAAGTTAGTAGGTCTTACGTCGAAACTTACGAAAGAGTTCCTTGTCTCACGAAGAACGTTCTTGACTCTAGTGTAAAAATTTGTAATTCCTCATATGTTTCTGAAGAAAATGGCAAAGTTAAATTTTCCAATTCGACAAATGGCAAGTAGGATGCACACAGTCCCACAGCTGAATGCAAGAGAGGTGCCAGCCATGTATATTGTGGCGCGTGGCTCGTCGTAACATGAGGCTATTTATATGCGTGCACGCGCGGCTTAAAGCCCCGCCCATCTTCTTTATCTGGGCAGCTGTCTTGGGATGGCGCACGTGCCCCGAGCTCCTCAGAACATGAGCGCGAGAGGTTGCCGCGATGCCACGCTTTGGGCTCAAGACTCCTTACGTTTTCCTTGAACTGAGGATGCAGCGCCATTTTCTTCCAGCAGTGCCAATCACGTAACAAAGCACCGCGTCCCTTAAATTTATCAAAAGAGAGGGCTTAGACTTGGAAACCTCCACAAAACACCACACATCTGCAAGAGGCATAGATCCTCATGAGCCCCCGCAACGCGGGTGCTTATGAGGATCTATGGATCCTGCACCATTAAATCTACAAAAATATTGTTCATTCCTGGCTCCATTTACATCAATATTTTTCATCCCAGTATACCATCTTCCGTTTGTCCCAAAATGTCATAACCTGAGGCGTCGGGAGAGTGAAGTGAAGGGGGTGGTAAATGAATGAATGAAGCTTATTTTGATGAATTCTGGAAGGGAGGAGGGCTTGGGTAAGAGCCATGGGTAAGCAGGTATTAAAAGGAACAAGGAACAAGCACCCCTGTATGATATTCCAAAGGTGATAACCTTCTAATTTGCGTGTCATTACGCTGCTGTAAATGACATTTTGTCACTTTCAGGTTTTCACTTCTAGTAGTTCTTTCTTTGAAAGCGACGCGGCATTTTCGGTTCGGTTTCAGTTTTCATGTTACCGTTTTGCTTCTCTTTCGACGTATTCATGAGGCTTTTGACGACAAAAAGGACAAAAAAAAGCTTCAAAGATAAAATGTGCGATCCTTTTTTTTTTTTTTTTTTTGTTTTCAAAACATGTACTTTCTTACACTACAAAGGTTTGAAGTTTCCACGCTATTTGAAGTTCAGCGTCTGTGTTGTTGTTGTTTTGTTTTTGGGTCTTTTAATTTGCATAAGAGTTAAACGAATACTTATTTTACCAAATGTGTAGAGTGTGGCATCGTGTCATCTCATGGGCGTTACATTTTACCGAATATTTTAGTTACAATATATGCATATTCCACTAGTTATATATTTCAGTCCAGCCGTACTGCAAACGGCAAACAATTCAGTGAGTAATTGTGTGCTGGTCTTTATATGACTCTAAGGTAAGGTCCAAAATCACAGATCAGCACACACTTATGTTATTTTTTTCTGAACAAAAAGTATCGGCTATTATTTCTTATCAGGAACTGGTTCGTTAAACGTGAAAAAGTGCATGTGTAGGCGCGGGCATGTATTGTGACATGTCAAGTGTTAGAGGGGGAAGAGGTGTGCGCCCTGCGTGCGCTCACACGCACGCACGTGCAAAATTACATGCAAGGGCCTCAAATATTGCACCGCCACTCTACACCTCTCAGTCTCTCTACACCACCTCTCCCCATACCTCCCCCTCCCTCCCGCCTCCCTCCCCCACCCCCAACCACACCCTCCCCCACCCAACGCATCAACACTCCATCCCCGACACACACGCAAACGACATGCGCTCATAAAACGATTAAGTTTTAACCATTTCAGTGCCGAGAAAAGCAACACGATCCAACTGCAAGAGGCCTAGATCCTCATGAGCCACCGCAGTTGCGGGGGCTGATGAGGATCTATGCCTCTTGCTGATTTAATTTTGTATCCATATTTTTCCAACGGCTGATGATTTGGCGTTGAATAAACCTTTCGCGTGTTGGTAGCGGTTTTTGTCGCAATGAGTGATTCCTGTCGGAATCATCGCGACAAAAAACCGCTTCCGACACGTAGAGGGTTATCAAGATTTCAGAAACACAATTTGCGAGCACTGACAGTGAGAGGGTTAATGCAAAGGCGCCCTATATGTCAACATCCCATCAATAAGGCCATGCAAACAATTACAAGCCATCCCCTGCCGCGTCAAGCCATAATGCAGTCTCAATCACTTTTTCAAGAGGCGTCCTTCTTTAATTGCATGCAGCTCCGTCAACTGTTATAACTTAAAGGCGCAGTGCTTCTCTCGCTGTGTTCCGAACGGTGAAAATTTGCAGTGTGTGTGTGTGTGGGGGGGGGGGGGGGGGGGGGGGCGGGGGTGGGGGGGAAATGAAACTTCTGATATTGTGCATAGGAGACTGGACAGGTAGAGGTAATCGAAAATCAGGATTAGGTAAAAAAAGAAAGAAAAAGTGCACGAGTCTGAAGCAATCAGAGGATATGATTAAATGTGCAGACAAAAATGAAGAATGATGATGGTGATGATGATGATGATGATGATGATAATAATAATAATAATAATAATAATAATAATAATAATAATAATAATAATAATAATAATAATAATAATAATAATAATAATAATACAGATCTTTGATATAACGCCTTCCCCACAGAGAAGCAAGCTCGGAGCGCTTTACAACACATAAGGACCGCAACAACAAAAAGAATTATGAGACGCTTGTTCCGGTCTTTGTAAAATTTACACTAAAATGCGTCAGATTCGTGCACGTTCTTATACCTACTTCTGATTTGCGGGTAAAGTACATTAGTGAGGTTTTGTTCGGAACGAAGATATTTGGAGTGATGTCTATGCTTAAGGTACAATTTGTCCGCAGTGATTTCGCTCTCGTTTGTTGTTGGGAGTCGTTCGTAGCGAAGCAAACCTCTTCGTTCAGTATTTGATATAATGCACAACATAAAGGCACAGTCCATTTTCCCCTCAAGTTTCCAAGAATTAATGTGCTGACTTTGTGAGATTTCGCTGTACCACATATGCAACAGCGTTAACTCATTCAGCCCCACGCACGTATTTCCCAAATTTTGGAGGCGTCATCTAACGACTATGCACCTGTTGCAGGAGATGGATCGACCATGATAATTCAAGGGCACTACCCTTGAATTGTCATGGTCGATCCATCTCCTGCTCTAGTGCGTCAAGGCTGAATGGGTTAACAACTAAACATTAAACTTCCGGGTTTCAAGGTATGCGCGGTAAAAGTACACGCGATTGAGAATTGAACTAAATTAATGTGTGCTGGTCCGTGATTTTAAACCTTACGGTTATCGGCCGTAAGGCCCAACGTCACAGAACACGGCACTAACAACTCATTTTCTTTGTGAGTGCGGTGACACTGCAAAACAGGTGTGGGGGGGGGGGAGGCGGGGGTTGGGGGGGGGGGAGGCGGGGGTTGGGGGGGGGAGGCGGGGGTTGGGGGGGGGGGAGGCGGGGGTTGGGGGGGGGGGGGCTACAATAATCACACAGACCTGCACATAAACAATTTTTTCTCTTAGTTTTCGACTGAACGTGCAAAAATTGGTGTCAACCTTTAAAAAGCACTTCACTGCTGAGAAAAACCAAACCGCGCCCAACTGCAAGAGGTATAGATCCTCATGAGCCCCCGCAGTCGCGGGGGCTCATGAGGATCTATGCCTCTTGCTGAAGCCACTTTGTATCCACGTTCTTCATACGGCTTGCGACTTCTGACGTTGAATTCGACAATGATTTCGTAAACACAGTCTGCGTCCGCTAGCAGTGATGAGGTTAAAGCCCCACATTTTTTTTTTTACGACACTATTCTTTTTCTTGCGGCTTTATTTGCAGTGGTTGAAAACTCAAGTGCAAAAGGCACAGATCCTGATATACACCAGCAGGCTGTTGTCTGTGTTCCGCGCTGCGTTTATTTATATCCGGCCGCGCAATTCGTGGGAAGGGGTTCACGCCACAGCAGAGTATGGGGCAAGAAAGATGGGGGACAAAGCTGAACCGTAGCGTCATCCCCAGAACACAAACTTTAAACCCTTACAGCTTTTTTTGAGTGTATGAAGAGAAGAAATTTAAGAAATTGTCAGCAAGAGGACTAGATTCTCATGAGCCCCTGCACCTGCGGGGGGTCATGAGGATCCAAGCCTCTTGCAGATGGAAGGTAGGACGGAAAGTAGGACACGGCAAATGCATCCATCGTCGAAAATTTAGTGGCTTTGGCTTTTTGTGCAAATTGCCCTATAAAGACGGCGTGGCTCTCTTGAGCTACGATAAAAATCAACTGTGCACGTGCGCAGATAATGCTCATTGAAAGCGGTTTCAATAGAAATAAAAATTTACGCGTACGTGTGATTGTCTGGCGAGGTGGGTTGACGGCGTCGTATCCTACGATGTAGTCTGCAATTCATCTCGAGGGAAAAAAATCTGAATATCCGGCATTTCTTTCTGAAAAAAAAATAAAATCTAGCGATGATTATTCTATTGAAAGTGACACACACACGCATCATGCTTGAGTGCCTTGTATTCTGAAATGCAAACTCAGTGGCCATGCAAGAAATTTATTAAAGAGACCTGCTCCTTATTAACACATTCAGCCCTACTGCAGTGTTTCCCAAACTAATTTTGTAGGCGTCATCTAACGGCTGTACATCAGTTGTAGGAGATGGATCGACCATGATAATACAAGGGTAGTGCCAGATTAGCTTGGCGCCTGTCGGCACCAAGCTAATCTGGCGTAGAGCGTCAGGGCAGAACGGATTAAGAAAGAAAGAGTTAATTGTTGACAATGCCTAAGAAAGAGTTAATACTACTTCAACAGTTCGTCATATCTCCTTTTAAAACGATCTTGCTGTGTATTTTACAGGAACGATCTTGCTGTGTATTTTACAGTAACGATCTTGCTGTGTATTTTACAGTAACGATCTTGCTGTGTATTTTACAGTAACGATCTTGCTGTGTATTTTACAGTAACGCTGGACAACATAAAGTCTGAATGTCGTTAACCCATTCTACCCCATCACCGAAATCCTTACATTTTTGCCGTTGTGCTCTGAAGACTGCATTACAGCGCAGGACACAGATCGACCATGATAGTTCAAGGGTGATGCCAGAATAGCTTGGCGCCTATAGGCGCCAAGCTATTCTGGCATCACCCTTGAACTATCATGGTCGATCCTTATCTTCCTTTGGTGTGTCTGTGGTAGAATGAGTTAAACGAAAGGCTTTTTTTTTTTGTTTGTTGTTGTTGTTCTACTTGTCTCCACTGTGCGTAGGAGACATGTGCATAAAGGGCAGCAGAAAGTCTCTGTTATGTCTGCCGAGTCACATGGATTGTGACACGAAGGATAGTCTTACTTAGGGGAGGCAAGGCAGCATTGAGAATCCGTTGTTCCGGTAAATTTTAGCATTCAATGCCCGCCCAGGAGCAGATCGCTTTAACTTGTTTAAGGTGTGGTTGTCTTAACCCTGTTAGCCCGACGCACTACAGCAGGAGATAGATTGACCATGATAATTCAAGGGTAGTGTAAGATTAGCTTGGCGCCTTCAGGCGCCAAGCTAATCTGGCACTACCCTTGAATTATCGTGTTCGATGCATCTTCCGCAACTGGTATGTGGTCGTTTGGTGACACCTCCAAATTTGGCCGTGGGATTACATTTGTTAATCGCGCTGTTTGCAAGTACATGGTACATGTCACTCCGTCCGCGTTTTAGAAAGATTTTAATATGAGCATGCGTGTGAGTTTTTGGTTTACTCTATGACAGCGTACGATATACGCTTATGGTTAGTACGCCAGTGTAACGGAGAACTTTTCTTCTAAACTATTAACCCATTCAGCCCTGACTACAACAGGAGATGGTTCGACCATAATAATTCAAGGGTAGTGCCAGATTATCTTGGCGCCTTTCGGCGCCAAGATAATCTGGCACTACCCTTGAATAATCATGGTCGATCCATCTTCTGCAACTGGCGCATAGTAATTAGATGACGCCTCCAAAATTTGGGAAATACGCCCGGTCGGGTGAATGAGTTAATATGTGAGTTTCCTCTTCTCTGCGCAACATCCTTGACTCGCTCTAGGCGCTGCGGAAGTGTCGTATAGAGTTGCCGGCGGCAACGCCATACGACACTTCCGCAGCTATTGACGCGGAGCCTCTGGAATGAGTTAACAGTGAATTGTATCGCTCCCTTGATTTACGTTTGTTGGACACAGACGCATAATACGCGGGGCGAATTTTTAACTACATATTACTTGTCTCTGAAAGTTACCTGTAAGACCTAGGGATGGTACACTCCAAAGATATCAGTAATAATATACTTTCACAATTAATAATATACTTCATATCTCAGACAGTTTCGAACCCCCCAGCAACATGTAATTTTTGTGTATGATCACACACCATTCATGTGTGTGTGTGTGTGTGTGTGTGTGTGTGTGTGTGTGTGTGTGTGTGTGTGTGTGTGTGTGTGTGTGTGTGTGTGTGTGTGTGTCTACTTCAGCAGACTTGTAACTACTTTGATGTTACTATAATAGTCGGCTTATAAAGAAAAAAAATGGAGCCGAATTTTCTCACCAACATTTTATAATACAGTCAATGGACCAAACTCCGAGCACTTACTCCGACTGAGAAGAAACGAAGTATGTCAAAGTGGATGACGCCAACAAACAAGAGACATGATTGTGCGTTGGTCTGTGAAAATCACAAACCAGCACACATTTAATTTTTTGTTAGTCATGCATACTTTAACAACAACAACAACAACAAAAAGAATTACCGACAGCAACACAGACCTATGCAGGGCGTGTCTTGCATATAATATATTGCTGGAGAAATGCTGTAAATATGTCTGTGTATACGCTCATGAGAATGTATGCCTGTTATGAATTAAAAGGACTTGGCTGATAGACTGTAAATGTGTAATCTTGAGTCTTTTCCACTTTAAGGTGCCACAAAAGCTGAGCAGCGGTAAGTTGCTGAAGGCAAGTCTGATAATTGCAGGGTAAAATATGAGAGGTACGACCGCGATGGGAAAATATCAACCTCATTGTCAGAGTAAGAGCTTCTTTAATATCCGTCTTTGTACTGAACCTTCGATGATCTCCTATCCCCGAGGAAGACTCACTAGAATGGCGCCACACTTCACGGCCTGACGGTCCAAAGGTAACGTCCGATATACAAAAATCGCAGGGGACCAGCTGCGTGAGAGAGAGCTTAGTCCTGCTCCAGCCACTAAGCAAGGTGCTCCGCTATAGCGGAGCACCTTGCTTAGTGGCTGGAGCAGGACTAAGCTCACTCATGCGATGACCCCTGAACATGTGAAAGGCCAGGCAGAAAGATACTTCGTCTTGTTTGCAGATGTGCAATTTTTCATCCAAGTGTCCAAAATCGTTAACCTGAAATGAATTGAGATGAACTTTACTAAGTACAGTTAAATTGAAGTAAACTGGACTGAAATGACTCGAAATGAACTCCGTGAAATGAATTGAACTAAATTAAGTCGAATTGAGTTGAACTGAACTGAACTGAATTGAAATGAATTGAACTGAATTGACAGGGATCGAGATTTGGGCTTGAGACCCTTTCTTACAATCGTTCCTTTGGTAACAATAATACAAACAATAAAAAAAAAATCGTACCGCACGCTAATGAGGTAAGCAAGAAACATTATTCGCCATTGACCACTCTCCACTTGCTAGGACATTTGAGGCTCTATGCCATTTAAGGCAGGCGAGATTTTCTAAAAGACTTGGCTGGTCCGCCGTCAAGGATAAGAGGTGCTCTACGTGAGCTCAACAACTACAATGGGTCGATGGAAAACAGGACACGGAATACAGCCTATACATTGTCGCAGAGGGGAGAAGATTTTTTTGTGGTCCATTCAGGGATCTAGTCCGTAGGCTAAAAGCCACTCTGGGCACACAAAAGGGTTGCGGTGGCCCCCTCATAGTTAGACAAGGGTCTCCGTTCTATTTTGTCGGCTGTCGGCGTCTAGGAAGG
Organism: Semisulcospira habei; assembly: GCA_036245525.1. Lineage (NCBI taxonomy): Eukaryota > Metazoa > Mollusca > Gastropoda > Semisulcospiridae > Semisulcospira > Semisulcospira habei. The sequence continues at coordinate 145,521,732 of BTPG01000006.1, forward strand.
CAGCACTTGTGTAATCTATCGTACATGAACGATGTCGTTCTCGGGGTGAAAAAATACAGATTCAGCACGCGGGGGGAGGGGGGGGGGGTTGTAGATCCTCATGAGCCCTCTCATTCATGCAAGGGCTCATGAAGATCTACGCCTCCCGCAGATAGATCGACATCATGTTCGTATCAGTAATGGTTGGTTCTATAGATAAGCAACTCGAGACCTCCTATCCCGAAGCCAAGGTGAACCACAGGCTTCTTTTCTTGTCTTTTTTTCTTCCGACAGCGCTTCAGGGACCCCCATTTTTCTCGAAGATTATTTTTTCCTTAAGATGATGGAAGGGAGGTGTAGCCAGCCCAAATTGGGAACTGTGGTTAGGGCGTCATATTATTAGCACAGTTTTAAGGAGCCCCTTCAGGCCCGGCAGGGTTTTATTTTAAGGGGTCTCCGCCGAGATTGACTAACCTGACTATTTCCAAGGCTATTTTTCTGTGGGAGGTGCCATTCATGACAATCCTAACCCAACGCAACTTCCTCAAGCGCGTGGTGAATGGATTCAACACGTCACAGCAAGAGGCATATATTCTCGTGAGCCCCTGCCTTCGCAGGGGTTCACGAGAATCGATGCCTTTTGCAGACAGGACGGGTGATGATGACTGAGAAAATCACCATTACCATGGATTTTTTCAAGGCGCTTCTCCCCTTCTAGATGCGGTTTGGCAGTAGAATAATGCGATTTCTGTCCGGCGGGGAAAGATGAAGATTGAAAAGTTGCTACGGTGTATTCTTGCGGTTAGTCCTACAGTCATAACTAGCGACGCCTTCACACTGGTAGCAGAGAGGTCCTGAGGCTGTCACCCCATTTAACCTCACGCAACCCTTTCTCCTGCCTTTGACCTCAAAAGATACACTTTTTCTTCAGCCCTCCCCTCAGATCCCAATATTCCCACAACCTACCTCCACCCTGTACTCACAACCTCGATTAAAAATACTCAAATACTATATCCCAGAGACACTATTATTCTTCTAACCACCCTTCAATTCCCCCCCCCCCCATCCCCCCATCCCCCCCCCAAAAAAAAAAAAAAAAAAAAAACAAAGAAAAACAACAAAACAAAACAAAAAAAAACCCAACAAAAAAACAACAAACACCTCAACCGCCACCTTCACAACAACAGCAATAAAACAAGAAAATTAAAACAACAAAAAATAAAATCTATAACCATTTTTCCCCTCAGCGCATCCCCGACCCCCCTCACCACACACACACACACACACACACACACACACACACACACACACACACACACACACACACACACACACACACACACACACACACACACACACACACACACACACACACACACACACACACACACACACACACACACACACACACACACACTCCCCAAATTCAATTAAAAAGAAACAAACAATCTTTTAATCTTATCCCCACCCTACCCCATCCCCCAAAATTATCAACCTAAGACACTCTTATTCTCTTCTTCCCCCCTCCCCCCCCCCCGCCCACCTCGTCATTCTCCCACCCCTCCCCAACCTCATCATTCCAAATAAAATACTCTCACCTTAAGACTTTCTTATTCTTCAAACCTCCTCCACGGTGCGCAAAACGTTTACTGGCCGTCGTCGGTTCGAGGACCTTTGCCGCTTACTGGGTCACCCCTCCCCCTTATCCTACCTTCTACCCCAACCCCTTACCCCGACCCATACCCCGCCGAGTACTATCACCTTGCCGGCGCCCTTCGCCCTGACAAAACACCACACCCGTCATTACGCATCTGTTGTCACTTTTGGGGGTATGACTCCTTGGGGCGGGTTATGACTCCCGGCCCATGGTTACATTCAATTACGCCGAAATCATCAGCATGAAAACCATCATTATCATCTTAATAAGCCTTGTTATCCGAATTATCATCAAGAGTATTATCCTATCTATTGTCGTTGATGTTGTCGGCATTTCGGTCGGCATTTCGGTAGCGCTACCGACAGCCGACAAAAAGCGCTACCTCGATAAACTATAGGATACTGACCGTGATTGACAGTTCAAGGGTAGTGCCAGAAAAGCTTCTGGCAGCACTACTTAACTGTCCTCGTCCATCGACCTGTAGAACGTTTGCTGTAGTCCGCGTCATCAAACGAAAACTTACAAACATGGCGATTTTTATCGTAAAACTCAATGTGTCGCGATGCAAAACAAATTATATACACATTTCCTGTAGCAGAACTACTAATATTTTTTTTCTGTTAATGCATCCCAGATCTTGCACCCTTTAAAAAAAATGTAGCAATCGTATGAATTTAAAAGATTTCTTAATGTGTGGAGTGGGGTGGGAGTTTGCGTGACTGCGTGTCACGATTGTTTTCGTGCTCACTCGACCGAGCCTTTAAGTAACAGCTCACATCAATTAGTTCCAAAGGGATAAACACAGCGAAGCAAAATTTTTAATGATCTCAGTAGTATTAGCGGGCGATATTTACAGCGAGCCTTAATCGCCCATTACGAAGCCCTAGACTTAAACCCGGACGATTCCTTTGATCTGTGGATGCGAATGGACATAGCAAGAGGCATAGATTCTCATGAGCCCGTGCGAATGCGCGGGCTCATGAGAATCTATGCCTCTTGCAGATGATGAGGGCAGGGTGGGTGGGTGGAACTCACATTTATTACAATTATAACAAGGTGAATGGTAACAGAGAACATATACCTCAGACATATCAGGTGTACTTTAAGATCGTGTCCTACTCTAGAGCCGGGCATTATTTGATACTTCTCGTAACGCGCTGCCATAAGCCGTGGATTTGAGAAGATAATTGAATCAAATGCTGAGAAGAAGTAAATCGTTGTATTCACGAATGTATACAGAGGGTTACAATGTCAAGTGATCACTCTGTTCGAATTTCGTGAATGAAAACAAAAAAAGGTTTAAATTCACGCTTCCACAGATCCACCCGGTAACGTAAGGTCGTATCGTGGTAAAGTGATCCTTATTTCGGAACACAAAATACAGACAATGTTGAAATGTTGAGTGTAAATGAACTTTTTTTTTCTTTCAAAAAGCGTGGCTGGGGTGAAAAGTCAAAGCAACACATGCTCAAATTTGGAAAAGAGGGTTTTAATTTTCGCACGTACTCGGATCCGCCCAGGCCTCTGGTCTTAATTAACCCATTCGAGACGTGCCACATACAGATACGCAGCATAGAGCCGCGTATCCGTATACGGCACGTCTCGAATGGGTTAATGCCTTCACGCCAACAGGCGCGTAATGCATTTGAAATCGTTGCAGTTTAAATTCCGCCTCCTGGGTAAAGCTTACGTGTCATTAAAAACGCGTCATAAAATCGTCCAGACACATTACTTTCAGACGCTTTATTGCATGACGTATACAACATGCTTCCTTGTCTTGAAAAATGGCAGTGTCGTAAACTCCCTCTGTCTGTCTGTCTGTCTGTCTCTGTCTGTCTGTCTGTCTGTCTGTCTGTCTGTCTGTCTGTCTCTCTCTCTCTCTCTCTCTCTCTCTCTCTCTCTCTCTCTCTCTCTCTCTCTCTCTCTCTCTCTCTCTCTCTCTCTCTCTCTCTCTCTCTCTCTCTCTTCCGCCGTGATGGCCTTAGTTATCCTTGGCTGGACTTCGCGAACGAAGATTTTATAGGAGTTGCCCACGACGTCTTCCGGCTTGTTCGTGGCTGCGGAGGCCAATCCGGGACAGGCAGGTTCGACCGCAGTGGCTGCAGGGGGAGGTATGGCCAGGGTTCTGAGTTGCGGCATCTCTGTTTTTTCTCCTGAGCCGCTTGTCCTTGAGGCTAGCTCTGCGAGAGTCCTCAAAGGAGACAGCTGCCTTGTAAATGGTGGAGCGCCAGGTGTCACGGTCCACAGCAAGCGAAGACCACTGGTGGTGGTCGATTTGGCAGGCACTAAGTGACTTTTTGAGACAGTCGTTGTATCTCTTCTTTGGTGCCCCTCTGTCACGGTGTCCAGTAGCAAGCTCGCCGAACAGGGTGATCTTTGGCAGGCGATGATCCTCCATCCTGGAGACATGCCCCGCCCAGCGGAGCTGTGTCCGCAGCAGCAAAGCCTCGATGCTCACAGTTTCAGCCTGTTCAAGGACCTCGACGTTGGTGACATAGTCACTCCAGTGAATGCCCAGGATGGTGCGCAGGCAGCGCTGGTGGAAGCGTTCGAGGAGTCGTAGTTGGTTGCGGTAGAGGGCCCAGGACTCGGAACCATACAGCAGGGTGGTGAGGACCACAGCTCTGTACACGCTGATCTTGGTGCCTGTTTTCAGCTGTTGATTGTGCCACACCCGCTTGAAAAGTCGCCCGAAAGCGCTGTTCACTTTTGCCAGCCTGCTGTCAAGCTCCTTGTCCAGCTTGGCGTCCGACGTGATAATGCAGCCAAGGAAAGTAAACTGGTGCACTGACTTTAGTTCAGACTCGCCAATGGTGATGTGAGGAGGGCGATACACTGTCTTGGGTGCCGGCTGATGGAGGACCTCTGTCTTTTTCAGACTGACCTCGAGTCCAAAGAGCTGGGCAGCGTCTGCGAAGCAGGACGTGATGTGCTGCAGGGCTCTCTCTGTGTGTGCAACGAGGGCAGCGTCATCAGCAAAAAGCAGCTCACGAATCAGTTGGTCTAGGGTTTTCGTGTGGGCCTGCAGTCGTCTGAGGTTGAGCAGGCTGCCATCGAGACGATACCTGATGTACACTGCATCGTCATCATCGAGGTCCACTGTGGCCTGCTTCAACATCATGCTAAAAAAGATGGTGAAGAGGGTCTGTGCCAGCACGCAACTCTGCTTTACGCCGTTGAGAATAGGGAATGGTTCTGAGAGGTCATTGTTGAGTCTGACCTGGCCTTGCTGGTCCTCGTGTAGCTGGACAATCATGCTGAGGAACTTTGGGGGACAGCCAAGTCGCTCCAGGATCTGCCACATGCGTTGCCTGCTTACAGTGTCAAACGCTTTTGTTAGGTCGACAAACGTTACGTACAGCCCTTTGTTCTGCTCGCGGCACTTCTCCTGAAGCTGTCTCAGCACAAAGACCATATCGGTGGTGCTCCTGTTTGCTCTGAAGCCACACTGGCCCTCTGGGAGGTGGTCTTCAGCGATGGCAGGTACCAGCCGATTCAGGAGCAGCCTTGCAAGAATTTTCCCAGCAATGGACAGCAGGGTAATTCCCCGATAGTTGGAACAGTCAGACTTCTCGCCTTTGTTCTTGTACAGGGTGATAACGACAGCATCACGGAGATCCTTTGGTAGTGTTCCTTCCTCCCAGCAGCAGAGAAGGAGGTCATGGAGCTTGTTGTGCAGTGCTGTGCCTCCATGTTTCCAGATCTCTGGCGGTATTCCATCAATGCCTGCTGCTTTGCCACTCTTGAGCTGGTGGATGGCTCTGAGGGTCTCTTCAGCGGTGGGCGGTTCGTCCAATTCAACCTTCACTGGGAGTTGTGGGATTTGTAGGACGACTGCTTCTTGAACAGTGCGCTCAGCGCTGAAGAGGCTCTGAAAGTACTCCGACCAGCGGTTCAAGATGGAGGTATCATCTGTGAGGAGTGCCTGGCCATTCGCGCTTCGCAGGGGACTTTGTACCAGGTGCCTGGGGCCATACACTGCTTTCAGTGCTTCGTAGAAGCCCCTGTAGTCACCATTGTCAGCGCAAAGCTGGGTCGTCTGTGCAAGTCTGGTCCACCACTCATTCTGGAGATCTCTGAGCTTGCGCTGGAGACTGCTGCAGACGAGGCGGAAGGCAGACTTCTTCACAGGGCAGGAAGGCTGGGCTAGGTGGGCCTGATGGGCGGCTCTTTTTTTTTTTTTTGCTAGGTGTTCCTGGATCTCAACATCGTTTTCGTCAAACCAGTCTTTGTTCTTCTTTCTAGCGAAACCCAAGACTTCTGCAGAGGATTTTGCAATAGCAGTTTTCAGTTGTTCCCAGAGTGTTTCAGGGGAGGAGTCTGCTGGGTCCGCTGTGTCTTTGAGCCTGCTCTGTAAATCTGTCTGAAAGGCAGCTTTCACGTCGTCGCGCTGAAGGCTGGCAACATCAAGCTTTTTCTTGGGGGGCCCCCATTTCTTGGGTTTTGGCTTGACGTGGAGCCTGAGTTTGCAGCGAACAAGGCGGTGGTCAGTGTGGCACTCTGCGCTGGGCATCACTCTGATGAGGAGGACATCACTGTGGTCCCTCTGACGCACTAGGACATAGTCGATAAGGTGCCAGTGTTTGGAGCGAGGATGCATCCAGGTGGTCTTTCGACTGTCCTTTTGCTGAAAAGTAGTGTTGGTGATGACCAGTTGCTGCTCTGCACAGAACTCCAACAGTAGGCGGCCATTGTCATTGCAGTTCCCGACGCCATGCTTGCCGAGGACTCCTTTCCAGGCTTAAGAGTCCTGGCCCACTCTGGCGTTGAAGTCGCCAAGGATGATGACTTTGTCGTCTGCAGGGGTGCTCTGTATGAGGCTGCGCAGGTCAGTGTAAAACTTGTCCTTTTCAGCAGGCTCTGCCAGGAGGGTTGGGGAGTACACACTGAGAAGGGTGACGTCTTGCTGGTGTCTCAGTGGGAGGCGCATGGACATGATGCGGTCTGAGTGACCCGTTGGTAGGTTTTCCAGTTTAGTCGCAATGGAGGTCTTGACCATGAAACCCACGCCTGAGAGCCGTCTTTCTGATTCAGGCCTGCCTGACCAGTAGAGGGTGTACCCAGCGCCAAGTTCTTGGAGGCTGCCTTCGTCCGGAAGGCGTACTTCACTGAGCGCGGCGATGTCGATGTTTAACCTCCGCAATTCATGGGCAATGAGGGCGGAGCGACGTTCAGGGCGTCCGCTGTCTGCTGTGTCAAGCATGGTTCGGATGTTCCAGCATGCTACGTTGAGTCCGGTCGTGGTCGTCATGAGAGTGGATCCGTTATTCTTTCTTGTTTTTTGACCGCAGGAGAAGATGCCCGTTGACCGCGGCTAGCCAACTGGGGTTGCAAGGGGACGAGCTTTGGTTAGGCCACCTTTTCTAGGTCCCTCTCCGTGTGGAGCAAGCAGTGCTGTCCATAGAGAAGGCTGCTTGGTCGTAAAGGGTGTGCCGAGTGATGTTGTCATCCCCAGGTCAACATCAGGCGACCAATATCCTGAACCGCCTGCATGCAGGTTTGAGACTGCGGCTTCCAGTGACATCTTTCACCTGCCGTTTCGCCCCTCGCCCGTCGCTACAGGACTTGGAATGGTCAGTGTCATGGTCCGTGGACGTTTCCTAAAGCCTGCGCGGTGGAGCTTTTTGGTGGAGTGCAGTGTGCGCAGTACTGGCCCCACCCTTTAAACCCTTGGTTCGTCTGCCATGGCCTAGAAAGCTGGGACGGTGGCATCGAGGTCCTCGGGTCGTAGGTTTTATATCAGACTGTCCTTGTCCTAGTCTCTGGCTCAAAAGCCTTCCCCGGAGACACGGGGGCTTTGATGTCAGGGGTTTCCTCCCTTAGCCTTTCCGCAGCCAAGCGGCCAGGCCTGCAAGGCTGCAGGGGACTCGTGGAGGGCGGGGGTCGTCTATGTTCCGTTCAGATGTGAACATCTGCCCACTGCCCACGGCCTTAGTTAACCGCTGGACGTTAAACCCAAATAACTCTCTCTGTTTCTGTCCCTCTATCTGTCTGTCTGTCTGTCTGTCTGTCTGTCTGTCTGTCTCTCTCTTTCTCTCTCTCTCTCTCTCTCCTCTCTCTCTCTCTCTCTCTCTCTCTCTCTCTCTCTCTCTCTCTCTCTCTCTCTCTCTCTCTCTCTCTCTCTCTCTCTCTCTCTCTCTCTCAAGGACAAGAATGAAAACAGGTCTGCGCACCTATTCTTTTATCCTTGGAAAATAAAGTTTCATTATTTCATTCATTTATTCATTCTCTCTCTCTCTCTCTCTCTCTCTCTCTCTCTCTCTCTCTCTCTCTCTCTCCTCTCTCTCTCTCTCTCTCTCTCAGCCGTTTTGATGCCTTCTTTTTCCTTTTCTTTTCTTTTTTTAAACTTTATTCGTATGTTATTCTTGTTGTTGTAATGTGTTACATATTTGACAGTGTAGATGTAGCAAAGGCACGACTGGAAAATGGACTCTGTACCAAAATCATTTTATCCTTGGAAAATAAAGTGTCGTTATCGTTATCATTATCGTGTGATCTCCTCCTCCTGCTTTTTACTCACACTGGTTGTCAGTCCCTCGATTCGTTACCGCTATTCAGCAGTAGCGAATCGAGGGAGACAACCAGTGTTCGTCTTACTCAGTCACTCACCTACATTTCTTATCTGTACAAACGATCTTAACAACAACAAAAAAATTCTTCCTTATCTGACTTCGACATCTTATCGCATACCGCATCTCAACTTTCCTTATCGCTAAGACCTTAATTGCCCAACATTTACTTTACAGATCTAATGTCGCCTTAACCCATTCAACCCTTGAAGGTGTCACTAAGTACAATGTTCCAGTTGTAGGAGATGGATCGATCATGATAATTCAAGGGTAGTGCCAGATTAGCTTGGCGCCTGATGGCGCCATGCTAATCCGGCACTACCCTTGAATTATCATGGTCGATCCATCTCCTGCTGTGGCGTCAGGGTCAAATGGGTTAAAATTCTTTCAAACACCCCCATGGAGTAGGTACCGTCTATAAGCGGTTTCTTCGGCAACAGCAAAAAAAGATATTTTGTGCATCGGTGTATTCATGCATTGAAAGCCAGCAGGGCTAATTGATGACATTATTAGCCGAGTTTTCGCTGTCTCCTCTTTCAATTTTAACCCGTTCAGTGCCGAGAAAATGTGAACGCCACCTAACTGCAAGAGACATAGATCCTCATGCGCCCCCGCAGATTCGGGGCTCATGAGGATCTATGCCTCTTGCTGACATCATTTTTGAATCCACGTTCCAGCGTCATCTATAGGGCGTTTGGTGTCGCATTCACGATTGCAGAAACACAGTGTGCTTCAGCTGGCGCTGAACGGGTTAATTTCGGGGGCAGGGATGGGGGGGGGGGGATGGGGGGGTGGGGGGGGGGGGGCGACGTATCGACAGAGAAAGTTCCAGGGTAGTGCCCGATTAGCTTGGTGTCAATGTTTTCAGGCACTACTCTTGAACTATCGCTGTATATAAAACTCAGTTGAAAAAGCGTTTGCAGGCGTAGCGCTTAGCTGAACGTTAGCATTCTATATCGTGAGCAGAAGCGTATAGTCCGGCACTGCCTGTGGCCTGTGAGCTTTCGCTGTCGATTCGTCTGTACACTTAGTCCACACCCCCCCCACCCCTACCCTCCCCCCCCCCACACACACCCCTCTTTTTCCCATGCATTTTAAAGGCCCACTACCGCCGTAACTGTTCAAAGATACACTTCTGTAACAGATGGTTACAAAACGCTGCATACAGGTCTAGCTGTGATTCATTTACACACAGGACAATCCAGTTCAGCGCATGTCGTCTTTATAACAAGTAACCTGACAAACACTCCACTCCTGTCTATAAATGCAACGACGAGAAACAGCTATAAATGGATTATTGACATGTTAAGGGCTGCGCAGAAGTAATAGTGCGATTACGCGTGTGCTTTCTCTGAGTGTCCAAAACTGCTGCTAATGTTCACTAGGTGTGTCGACAAGGCATAACAAGCATAAAATGTGCTGAAACGTGTCTTCATTCAGGCTTATGCGTAGTGCTACTTTAACGCCTTGACTGCTACTGACGATACGATTCGGCGGAAAAGACTGACACGTAGTTACGCGTCTTGTCCAATAGATGGCACCGTCAGTTAGCAGTCAAGTAGGATTTAACCCATTCAGCCCTGACGCACTACAGCAGGAGATGGGACGACCATGATGATTCAAGGGCAGTGCGAGATTAGCTTGGCGCCTGTCGGCGCCAAGCTAATCTGGCACTGCCTTGAATTATCATGGTCGATCGATCTCCTGCAACAGGTGCATAGTCGTTAGATGACGCCTCCAAAATTTAGGAAATACGTGCGCCGGGCTGAATGAGTTAAATAAGAGCAGTGTGATTCTGAAAGCGAAAGGTCTAATTGTCGCCGTAAATTAGCCGAACGCTTTTGACGGAACTGAAATGTAGCGGATGGAGAGAAATGGGGCACACTCGCCCGCCTCTCTGGCGACAGGACAGGTTATTTGCTTTATGCACTGTCCGTGTTAACTCCTTCTCTGCCGCCCGAGGCATATTTTGTTTCTGAACTGATTATTTGTTCATTTTAAGACAAAAATCCATAGCCGTCCTAGAAACATGGATACAAATCGGTCTACGCAAGAGGCATAGATCCCCATGAGTCCCCGCTGTCACGGGGGCTCATGAGGATCTATGCCTCTTGCAGTTGGATCGTGTTCACCTTTTTGGTGGTAGTGAAGGGGTTACCAGCTCTCATTTTTTGCTGCCAAGCACGGGAGTTGGATCGACCACCCACTAATCGACGACGACAGTTCAAAGATAGTGCCTGCATCGAGTAACTTTCATCTGCCAACAGCGAGAGTCGGAGCGACCGTCCGCGGGAACTGGCTTAATTATGTTAGCTCAAGGTAAGTGCCTGATTGGTTTGGCGCCTTCAGACGCCATATCAGTCAGGCACCACGCTTGGGAGGTGCAATGGTCGCTCCGTCTTAAACAGTTAACTTAAAAGTGACTGAAGTGCCACGTTTCCACGCATCAAGCGATTCAGCCACTACTTCCTTTGAGATGAATCACAATGAACCATTTTTTAACGTTTGGTCCAGCACGTTCAAAAAATTAAAAGGTGTGTGTCATTAGATTTCATGACAACCTTTAACTATCTCGAGGGCCGTCTTTTCACACGTAATTGTACGTTTGGTATTAAACAGACCCTAAAAATTATGAAAGTGTAGGGGAAAGACCCCAAATACCGAACACTTAAGGAAATCTGCCATTTTCTCAAAAACAACAGAAGACAGACTGTTTTAGAATGTGAATTTTAATAAAGTAAATAATCAGCAACATTCATACCACTTTTTGTGGAAATAAATCAACATAAAAGAAAGTTATCTTAATTGTAAAAAATCAAAAAAATATGTTCGGAATTACAACATGTGTTCCCTAAATCCGAACAAAGAGGTTCAAAATCCAAACAGCAAAAACCAATGTTAGGCCTACTTTGACTGGCAAACATCGCAAAAGTACTCTCTTTGGCTTTCTGTTATTCCAGCACAATCCACATGTACCCATTTTGAGCACATCAAATACTGAATCATGTCCTCTTCTCGGCACACAAAAAAGAAAAGAAAAAAAGAAGCAGTTAGCTTCCTGCTGATGACTGACGTTTCAAGCCCCCCCCCCTTTTTTTTTTACCTCAATGTGAATAATAATAATAATAATAATAATAATAATAATAATAATAATAATAATAATAATAATAATAATAATAAAAGACAGAGAGAGTCAAAATCCGAACACAATAGTTCAAATACCGAACATTGTTCGGTATTTGAACCATTGGGGTGTTCGGTAATTGAAATCTACCTAGCTGTTTTAAAACCACATGGTGCTCAGGCAAGATTACGACGAATGCTTGCAAACAGACATATTTGGCTAGCAGATAGATCACACTGTTCATTTCGACCATAACTTTTCACTAAAAGCAACTCAAATTCATACTATGATTAGTGTTCTGTAGGTCGAAAATAGCTTTGAGAGTCATAAAATCCGAAAATCACTCACCGTCTTCTTGTGCAGTCTTTCGCCGCCATGATTTTTCGTACAGGATAATAAGGGACGGTACTCTATCACCTCGTGCAGTCAAATATGAGCAGTCACCTCTTGTTTTCGGGAAATCAGCTGTTCGGTATTAGTCACCTGTTCGACATTTGGGGTCTTTCCCCTAATTCTCTGAAAGTGGCGAGGGCAGAAGAGCAAAGGAAAATACTGAAAGTACAGCCCATTATGCATGCGCTCTACATTAAAACCCTCTCGGACGTGGGAACACGTCAGTAATTATTCGTCGCATGACATGACAAACACTTGTGTGATGGTTGGTTGGTTAGTTCGGCTTTAACGTCCACAGCACCGAGGTGACCATGGACGGCCCTGACGGGCGGGTTATGGTGGACAGGGAAATCTATTGGCTATGGAGTACGCCCTTAACACTGATCAACTCAGGCGCACTCCAACTGTGCCACTTTGATTTACCAGGACCTTTCAACGGACATGCTATTGAACAAATCCGTTTTCCCCCTGGATTGTGAGTCCAGCTACCGGGGCCGGTACGGGATTCGAACCCACGACCCGGCAATTCCTTTCGCTCTCCTGCTCCGACGTTTAACCGCCTGAGCTATTTCAGACTCTCACGTGTATGACGTCAGATAATGACGTACATGTATCGCAAAAGCGTGCGTCGGAAGTGGTGCAAAATTAAGAGCCCACATTAGGTGACATAAATCTGACGTCGCACGCAATGAAAACACTGCGTGTGACGTCAAATATTTTTTTTGTCGCGACAAAAACCGCTACCGACACGCAGAAGGCTTATTTTTATTCTTCGTAGAAATGGGTTTAGCCCCATTTACGTGATGCCTGCAAACCAAAATTGCAAATCTAATTATCATTAAGTTTATTAAATACAGCTAAATTCAACGTAAAAATGTCACATACAGTGGCCTTTGTTGTCATCGATTTATTACAACGGTTGGACGTTGTAAGGTAATGGCCCATCCTTTAGCACGAATTAACAACTGTCGTTAACTCGTTGTGCCCGAGGTACGAAATACCCACATTTCGGAGTTATCCTCTGAGGACTGCATTACAATTCAGGAGACAGATCGACCATGATAGTTCAAGGGTGTTGGCAGAATAGCTTGGCGCCTATAGGCGCCAAGCTATTCTGCCACCACCCTTGAACTATCATGGTCGAGCCATATTTTGATGTGGTGTGTCGCGGGCAGAATGAGCTAATGAGTTGCGCAATCAAATTTGAAACATGTCACGTAATAATCATCAGCTCGTACTAAAAGCTTTTAAACTTTGGAACGTAAGTTCTGTAAATTTGAAACCTCACACTCTGAAAGTCTGAGTGATATTTGCACATGTAAACCAAACAAAACCGAGACAGCCTTAGTAGTAGTCATACGAATTCAACCGTCAAAATCGTCTGTTGACATTGTCCAACAAAAACTTGCCCACACCATTATCAATATGACCCCACCCGGGTCTGCCCTGGGGGACTTGGGTGGGGTTAGGTATTTTTTAGTTCCCAGGGTCACCCTGGTCAGCCCCACAGGGTGGGTTTTTCTCTCTATTCTGGGGCATGCGTTTCTGTCTACCCTTTGTCCATTCACCTGTATTTGCCTTTTTAAAACTCTCCCTACTGTCTGCACTGCCTGTAGTTCTTGACATTGGATGCGTGTTGCTAAATGGTCTTAGCTTTATTTAGGCCCCATGTGTTAGGTTTATTTAACGTATTTGACTGGCTGGCGACATACATTCAATGTTCTGTTTTGTGTATTTTTTTCACAAGCAGTGCAGGCACGTCCTGAGAAAGCCTTGTTGCTGTCGGGACGTTAAGCAATGTACAATCATTATCAATATGAAACAGTGACCCGATCCTTACACTAAGCTACACCACAGTAATTTAGTAGACCAAGTCTGATAAAATGAAATATGCTGGTCTGTGGTTTTGGATCTTACGGCTGGAAGACGTAAGGTCCAATATCACAGACCAGCATACACAAATGAATCACGAACTTTGCTCCGTTCAAGAGTATGAACCACCGTCACCGACGACTTAAATGAATCCGTTCGATGTCAGTTGATGTAGATTGTGCTCATGCAATCTTCGTCATAACCCTAGCTGTCCCAGGGACATGGATTCAAATTGGCGTCGGCGAGAGGCCTAGATCCTTATGCGCCCCCGCAACTGCGGGGGCTCATGAGGATCTATATCTCTTGCAGCTGGGTGGTGTTGAAATTTCTTTGGCGCTCTACAGGTCTTCTTAGTATTGAGGTGGGTGGGGGAGGGGGGTGGGGGTGGGGGTGGAGACCGTAGTCTGCGTCCGATATTATTCCGGTAGAGGTCGAAAGAGGATTTCCGCCAACGACTGCCTCTGTGTGTGTGTATCGGCAGCGTGTGCGTATCAGTGAGTAATTACATATCCACCCGTGTCTGTTCAATTATTATTCCCTTACACCATTACGCACACAGCCCATTCACACTGCCTCCCTCCGGCTGAGGAAAGGTGGCTGTAACTACTAAACCAACAAAACGCAGGCATAGAACTGAGTCAGCAAGAGAAGTAGATCCTCATGAGCCCCCGCAGTTGCGGGGGCTCATGAAGATCTGCGCCTCTTGCACACAGCCGATTCACAAAGTGTTTATTCTATGCACGTTCACTAACGTTAGGTCATCGGTGAGAGAGATAGCGGGCTTTTGACAGCAGTGTTTAGTTCGGGTTAGCTGAGCCTCCCTCCCACCTTTTCAAACCTCCATACACCCCTCTCCCTTCCTCACCCCTTCACTCTCATTTCGCCCCAAATACAGCTGTATGCAAATGAGACTGGGGGGTACCGAACTAGGCCCCGAAAAAGGGGGGCGTCACTATAGTGATTTTTTTTGGTTATTAGCCAGTCCATAATAAGAAGCGTATGATGCAAACGTGGAAACCATATTAAATCAACGAAACAGAAAATAGTATGAAAGACAGTAAAGTACAGAGGGGAGGAGGGGTGGGGATTAGGGGACGAAGGAGGGAGGTGGGCCGGTGAAGTTGCATTTTTGGATCGAAAATATGTGTATTGTTAATGACGAAAATACTCGGTTAGAATGATAGGAAGCGACAATCTTATATAAAAAATAAATAAATAAATAAATAAAATTTGAAGCCTAGAAAAACAACAAAACATACACAAGAATTTAAATAGATAAAAAAAATATAATTCAAGATTAATGGACAATAAAGTTGCTGGAATTTCAAATCTTAACCTTGGGAAAAAAAGACAGTCCTTGTTAATGTTACCCGTTTCTATATTCTTTGCTCTTTTTTTTTTACAATTTCCAACTTGAAATGGCATTTAAAAGTGGGTTTCAAACGCGGATGTTAATTATTTTAAGTAGCACGTTTAATTGTCGTCAAGTTAGGCTTGTAAATAGGCACGCCCTTGAGGTGCCATAAATTGAAAGTGTTATAAAAATGATTTGTGTATGTCCGGTTTTTCAGCGTCATTGTCTGTTTCCTGGAAAATGTAACGCCATCAACAAGCAAGATTTTTAAGGGAAAATATGAAACATAAACGTAAATAAAAATAGAGAAAACAAATTTGGCAGATATGAAAGATATGACAGTTTAAACAATTTTTACCACCCCAGCATGGTGCCCGCCTGTACGTGACATTCAGAACCCAAACCTGCCTTCCGTCATGCAACTCCACTCTGCAAGAGGCATAGATTCGCATGAGCCTCTGCGACATCAGAGGCTCATGAGTTGTGAAAGGGTCAACTCCATTCCCTACATATCTTCTTATCTGACCTAAAAGGTCATCTATGTTACATTCTCTGTAAGCATGTGGCTGCCAAACCCAGGCTTTCGTTTTCAAAAGCAGAAAGCACTCTAACAGACTGATATGCAAGGCGCATGTCCCGCTAGGCGTGGACGCTTATTGGCCGAAACGGCACGCGACCCGCGCGTGCTCCAGATCTGCGGTTGCGCAGAAAGGTCGCACGAGAGGGCAATAATATACTGTCAACAGGTCTCGACTGAAAATCTTATAAAATATGCAAGGAACATAGGTTAAAACTGGGGTGGCTGCAGGAACTGGACAGAAATCATGTGCACTCTTGCTATCCTGCAAGGACCAAGCAGCAGTTTACATCTGTGTGACTTTGATGAGGGTGGGTATTGTGGTGCAGTATGTGATTGCGAACAGGTTTTCTGATTTTATTGCAAAAGTACCTGCACCAAAGAAGACGGCGCCCGGCTCCCTTACCCCCTCACAATTCCGCAAATCCACCCCCACACCCTCTCCCCTCCCCCTCCCTCTCTCTCCGTAACCTTCCACCCCCACAGGCCCCACTTGCCCAGGTCTCACTTCCAAAGCCGAATGAGTCATATTTCTTTGACTTACATTTGCCAAGACACATAAAGGTAGAGTGGTGGACCATAGCTCAAGGATTGTGCCCAATTAGCTTGGCGCCTAAAAACGCGGCAAGATAATCGGGCACTACCTTTGAACTAGTATGGTCAAGGCGTTAATTTGACCATAGAAGTTTAAGAGTTGTGTCCGTTTAGCTTGGCGCCTAAAAAGGCGGCAAGCTAATCGGGCACTACCCTTGAACTATTATGGTCAAGGCGTTAAGCTAATCTGACAATGTTGATCAGTCATCAAGAGCCGACTCTGTGAGAGAAAAAAAGTTATTGCAAACAGAGTGCAACTTGCGCGGTTTCTGAGCCATAACGCGTGTGAGGTTGGCTGGCTCCTGACTTAAAGCTCTGATTAACAGGTACGGAATGTTGTTTCACAAGAGATCTCCCAAATGTAATATCAAAGATTGGTTCGACACCCCTTAGGCAAACTGACCTAGGCAGAGGCACAGGCAGAATCAAACAGCGTTGTGAGATTCACTGTCCAGACTGCGTAAATCTAGCGGGGCAAAATGGGCCGTACTCGATTTTACTTCAACAAGCTGGTGTCAAAACAAAACAAACGAAATAAAGAGAAATTTTTATTTTGGGGGTTGGGGTTGAAATTTTGCTCTTCAGAACGTAAAATTTCATGGCCATCTGTGAAATGTGATGCACAATTCCTGCCGTTTCCCTTGTCCAATAAAACATTTTTATGTGCACTTGGAGTTATGTGTGTGGATTAACGTCGATGACATAAAACTTAATCAAAATAATATGAACTTTAAGTTTCAAGCGTGCCCAGACCGTCCTAGATGTCCTCCATCAATCTGTAAGGCGTAAGCAAAAGGCATAGATTCTCATGAGCCCCTACAGGCTACAGCCTGCAGGAGTCATGAGAATCTATGCCTTTTGCAGATGGACCGGTCTGAACCAGCGACCGCAGAAAAAGATTCAACGAATAAAGCGTTCACGTGTCCTTAAGACGACGAAAAGGAACCCATTTGTTTCTCAAGAAATAATGCAAAAATTCAATAAAATATCAAAATACTGCTAAATTCAGATTGTTTGCATTGGCTGTAACGCTGGATTAACACAGTTTATGCTCCTTGAAAGGTTAAGCTGAGCGGGACCTCCATCTTTGATGTCTTTCTATGAAGAGGCGTCACGAAACGTAAGGGGGACAGAATAATTTAAAGCACACGCCTTGAATATTAAGCAGCTCGGTGTGATATGAAATGAACACCGGCGATAAACTGTGATAAAAAGCCATTCTTGACTCTTTCTGAAACAGAAAACTCAGCTGTGCAGCTGTCTGACACACGTTCAAATTATACTTTATTGAAAAAATAGACGCTCCAACAGATCAAATATTTCAAGACAATTTTGATAGCTGTCCCTGGCGGGATCCCTCCCTCTCTCTCTCTCCCCACTCCCCCCCCCCCATCCCCCCCTCCCCCCAGCAGCCCAGACTGGTAAAGACTGATCTCTATGTTTGTTCGTCTGTGATTTTGGAGCTCAAAACTTGCGGTCAGTAGGTCCAAAGTCACAGAACGCAATCTCTATCGTAAAGCACAAAGCGTCTGTCTAGGCAAAACGAGCTAGTTCAGATAGCGTGTCCATTAAGGTCCTGGTAAATCAAAGTGGCACAGTTGCATTGAGGTCAAATTGATCAGTGTTCAGGTCGTAATCCCTGTCCTCCATAACCCGCCCGTTAGGGCCGCAGATTAACCCATTTAGCCCCAGCGCCCTACAGCAGAAGATGGATTGACCGTGATAATTCAAGGGTAGTGTCCGGCGCCAAGCTCATATGGCACTACCCTTGAATTATCATGGCAAATCCATCTCCTGCAACCGGTACATGGTCGTTAGGTAGCACATTTAAAATTTTGGAAATGCTGCTGTGGGTTAAAAGGGTTAAACCCCGAACTAAATAAACAAAGCGCAATTTTCGGAACCCTAATATGCATTTTAGTGCTCACCCAGGTGGTGTGGTGGGGTTCTTGTACAAAAACCGCCGCGGGCCACAGATGCTGTTATATAAAGAGTGTAGCTCTAGTGACCCCAACATCAAATCGCTTTTATGGCCTATGTCTTCACGCGCCAAATCAAGTTATGACTGATGGTGCCTATACACACACGCGCGCGCGCGCGCGCGCACACACACACCACAAAACTGAGCAAAGCGTTAACCCCTTCTCTGCTGAGAAAAGTGCAAGAGACATAGATTCTCATAAGCCCCCGTGATTGCAGGGGCTCATGAGGATTTATGCCTCTTGCTAAGACTAATCTGTACCCAAGTTTCTTGCACCTTCTGTTAAATATTTGCTTTTGGTATTTGAATGTACCGAGATTTCAGAAACACAAATGTACGTACAGTGGTAGGGAAGGGGTTAATGTGCTTGTTAACTCATTCGATGCATGCTGCATCCGGATACGCGGCTTTAGACCGCGTATCCGAATGCGGCGCGTCTCGAATGCCGTGTTAACAAGAAATGGCGGTGAGATTTATGACATAGCTAATTAGTTTATGAGCGTTTGTGCGTCTAGGGGGTCAGATTACTACCAATTTCCGAAGATGCATTGCCATCACCGTTTTCGCCGTAGTAAACGTCTCATATTCAAGCTGCTTATCCCGCAGCGAAGGATTAGCGGGCTCGCGCAGCGCCGGCACGCGCACGCACGCGACGTCTCTGTGCACGTGCGGGACGTTTCTATGCACGCGCGTGACGTATCACTGTATGACAGTATAGTGAGCACGAGCGCATGGGGAAAGTTGAGGACGTCAGAAGCGTTCGTGCCAATCACGAGCGTGGTGCACGTGCCGTGACCACACTCATTACATATTCATGACACGAGGATACGGCGGTTCTTCGAATACGGTTGTCACACCAGGGAGGAAGAATATATACCACACGGAATATCTGGATATTTAGTTCGATTTTAATGATTTGATTGTCTCATTCGCACGACAAACAATAGACAAGACGTATACAAACCTACGCACTATTCGCTCAATTCATACATGCACCTGTAAAATACGCACACCCTCAACCATTCGCACAATGTTCATAGCACTAACCACACATCCTACACTTATTGTTCCACTACGACGTCACATCTCAATGTCTGTCGAAAATAACTGACACTAATTAATTCTTAGATCCTCGAACGATCAAACAGTTTGATTACTCCGACCGTGAATAAAGATGAATGTAGCGTCGCTGCTTGTTGGAATAAAGATGAATGTAGCGTCGCTGCTCGTTGATTCAGTCACACCACTGGTCGAATAATCGCACTGTCTCTCGCGATGGCACGTCGAAGCTCCACACGCACACCGCCAGGATCAACTCGACTATCTCGTACATCACGTTGATTGATTACATTTCCACATGAAGCATACACAAATCCAACTTCTCAGCTGGTGATAAGGGGCATCTATACAACATATAAAACGTATCTCTCCATAAGACATCCGCCATTGCTTAAAAGATACTTCCGCCGGAATGACGACACTGTAGCGATGACGACCGCTAACGGCTTCCGGACGTTGTCGCCGATTCCCGATCGTTTCCGACATCGAATAAATATCGTAATAACGGTCAATTCGAAATACCATGCACACACACGAATACGACATAGCCTCTCACCACGATCCGAATCATTCATTTCAAAATCAACAGGCTCTACGAAACTTTTCGATAATTCGATTCATCCCTGCGCGCCGATCGCCAGACGACACCGCAAACTCGCCGACGCGCGCCGAATGGCATACAATCTCCGATCCGGAGCCAATCAACTAATACACTTCCCGAATCTACTACTTAACAAACGCGAATCAGCTATATAATAAACAAATACATACCCAAAGATGCGTGAAAAGTTTACTCAGTCTTCGACTATCTTGTGCTTGTCTCAGCGCCCACGACTGATGGCCGTTGACAAAGTCACCGTTATTATTAGCCGGTTACAAGCGTAGTTATACACAACTACTTACTGTGTTTACACAACCAACATTGAGCATCTAGCTTCACTAACATTCTATCCTTCGATAGATAACACGAGGCACACCACACCGCCTCAATTCCTCACAAAAACTAACTTTTAACTCGAGAGCAAAAATCTCTCATGTCTGACTGTCTTCTAAACGATTCACAGTGACGTAACTCTTCAAACCAACATCCTACGTCACATGTTCCAAACACACATCTTACGTCACATGTTCTTGACGTCACTAAAAAGTACATGCCCTTACTACAACACACAACATAGAACGAAATTCCTCCCCAGAAGAGAATACTGCATAATGATTAAAATAAATAGTGACAACGGTCTTCAAGGTGGAAAGAAGTAACGTGTGACTGATTGAAGAGAAAAGGGCGGAATAATGACGGGACAAAATAGACAACGTTAGTTAGTTATTGAGGGTTTAACGCCGAGCAGGCGACTAAGGCCATCTCACGTCGGACAAAACAGACAGAGAAAAAGCATGGAAACTGGAAGCACAGATGAAAGGATGAGAATAGAAGCAGGAAGTTTAAGCAATATTGCTATGGCCGTTAACCCTTTTAGCACCATGGGCGCATTTTCCGAATTTTGGAAGTGTTACTTAACGACTATGTACCACTTGCAAGAGGTGGATTGACCATGATAATTCAAGGGTAGTGCCAGATTAGCTTTGCGCCTTTTAGGGTGCTGTAGGGTGTTGGCGGACCATATCTGCATTAGCAAGAAATTTAGAATATCCCTTCAAGATGTTCGAGTGAGGAGGGGAGCAGATGTCGCCTCAGACCACCATCTGCTTACCTTAAGAATAAAGCTCAAGTTAAAGAAAAGCCGCACAGAGACAACAAGAAGACAGCGCTATAATGTAGAGAGACTGAGAGAGAATGGAGTGAGAGAAGAGTTCAAACTGGTGCTGTCCAACCGGTTTCAAGTGCTACAGGAGCTAGTAAATGAAGAGGAGGCGGTCACCACAGAGCAGCAGTGGAAGGCAGTTAGAGAGGCGCTGAACTCAACCTGCAAAGGCACTGTAGGGTTCAGGAAATACCATCACAAGGACTGGCTGTCGGCACAGACCATGAAGAAGATAGAAGTGAGGAAGCAGAAGAAAGCAGTTGTCAACAACAGTCGCACGAGAGCAGCCAAAGCAAGGGCACAGGAGGAATACTCTGAAGCCAACCGCGAGGTGAAGAGGAGTATCAGGGCAGACGAGAGGGCCTACACAGACAGCCTGGCAGCAGAGGCAGAAAAGGCAGCAGGCAGCGGCAACATGAAACAGCTCTACGACATTACCAGAAGATTGTCGGGCAAGTATGGCCATACAGAAAGACCAGTAAAAGACAAAGAGGCAAGCCTATTGCAGACAGAACAGACCAACTCGACAGATGGGCCGAGTATTTTGAAGAGTTACTGAACAGACCCAGCCCACCAGACCCCCCCCCCCCCCCCAGACATCCAGCCAGCAGAGACCGACCTACCTATCAGCTGTGACAGACCCAGCCGGGAAGAGATCAGAAGAGCAGTAGCATTTTTGAAGAAGGGCAAAGCAGCAGGGCCACATGGCATCCCAGCGGAGTCTCTGAAAGCAGACCTAGAGACAACAGTAGAGATGCTGTACCCACTGTTTGAAAAGATCTGGGAAGAGGAGGTGATGCCAGCTGACTGGAAGGAGGGGTACCTAATCAAACTTCCCAAGAAAGGCTACCTCAGCAAGTGTTCGAACTACAGAGAAATCACCTTGCTGTCAGTACCAGGAAAGGTCTTCAACAAGATCATCCTGGAGAGAATGAAGAGCTCCATTGACCCCCAGCTGTTAGACCAGCAAGCAGGATTCAGGAAAAACCGATTATGTACAGACCAGATCGCCACTCTCTGCATCATCGTGGAACAGTCTCTGGAGTGGAGCTCCCCGCTGTACGTCAACTTTGTTGATTACGAGAAAGCATTTGACAGCGTGGACCGAGAGACTCTGTGGAAACTCCTACGACACTACGGTGTACCCACAAAGCTCGTCCGCCTTATCAAGAGCAGCTACGATGGCATGACATGTCGCGTGATCCACGAAGGGCAGTTCACCAGGGAGCTCCAGGTCAGAACCGGTGTCAGGCAGGGGTGTTTGCTGTCTCCGTTCCTCTTCCTACTGGCCATAGACTGGGTCATGAAGAGAACCACAGAGCACAGACGAAGCGGAATACTGTGGACCCTGTGGACACAGCTTGACGACCTCGATTTTGCAGACGACTTGGCTTTACTGTCCCACACTCATCAACAAATGCAGGACAAGACCACGAGGCTTGCTGACATCTCGTCCCAAGTGGGCCTCACCATCCACAAACAGAAAACAAAGAGAATGAGGCTCAACGCAACCAGGGAAGAACCAGTCTTGCTTGCCGGCACCCCGTTGGAGGAGGTGGAGTCCTTCACCTATCTCGGGAGCATCAAAGACAAAAAAGGCGGCACTGATGCAGATGTCAGAGCACGAATCGGTAAAGCCAGAGCAGCCTAGTTTCTCCAGTTGAAAAAAGTGTGGAGTTCCAGAGAGCTGTCACAACGCACCAAAGTCCGGATTTCCAACTCAAACGTAAAAGCAGTTCTCCTATATGGAGCAGAGACTTGGAGATTGACAAAAGCCACAGTCAACAGAGTACAGATCTTCATAAACAGTTGCCTTAGAAGAATTTTGAAAATCCACTGGCCAGAGAAGATCAGCAACGTCAGACTCTGGGAGAGAACAGAGCAGATAACAGCAGAGAATGAAATTGGGCGAAGAAGATGGGGATGGAATGGTCACAGTCTGAGAAAGCCAGCTTCCAATATCACTAGGCAAGCATTGTCATGGAACCCCCAGGGAAAGAGGAAAAGAGGCAGGCCGAGAAACATCTGGCGTCGAGACCTCCAAGCAGACACCAAGAGACTGGGAACCACCTGGAGTAAAATCGAAGGAGAAGCACAGGACAGGAGTCGCTGGGGGTCTCTCGTCGAAAGCCTATACCCGGGGAGGGGTGACAGGCGTAAGTAAGTAAGGGTGTTGGCGCTAAAAGGGTTAAACTTATTTGTTACTTGTGTCCTTTAGCTTTAAGCTGTAATGTGCACAATCACAGGCCAACACACACTTCCGGGCTTTTAATCCACTGTTTGCGACGCAGAGTGTTGACCGACTTCTGATTTCCTGAAAACGCCTGTTAGTTAAAACATAATTATATAACAATGAAATTTTATTTACGGAATTCGAAATTAAAAGTAGGTCAAGACAAACAGAGAAAGTAACAATTAAAATAATCAATGAAGAAAGAAAAAGGATGAAAAAAAAAATAAAGAAAAGAAGAAAGAAACAAATGACAGGGCAATCTGCCTTGTGAAGGACAAAGATAGTAAGTCCATTTTTATGTAAAGCGATATTTTCATTGTAAATCACTACAAATCTCGCTTTTCACAAAAATGGACTTAACCGTCTTGTGCCTTCCTGGAGCTTCAAACTTCCCAAAGATCTCAAATATGTCACTTAGCCCTTTCCTGTAGGAATCATCGCGACAAAAACCACTACCGACACGCATAGGGCTGATCCTAGTTTTCAGCAGCATGCAAGGGTACAATGGTAATTTGTGTTCATCGTGCCAAGCATCAGACCAACAGACTGAGTAGAACTGGCAGAGGGGCGTTCTCAACAAATCTTGAAGGAAAGCGACAACACATAGTGTGCGAAGGGTTCTTTCAGGTTTTAAATGTTTCGATTAGTATCAATCTTAAAGGTGCCTGTGCGGGCTGAATGACACCCTTCTTTTCTTTAACGTGCCAAGAATGATAACAGCAGATTAATGGTTAGGACATTTTATAAAAGAGCGAAAACTAACAATGTATAAAGCCCTGACACGGGTCTTTGACCTTTCACACCCGAAGCAAAATGGCTCATGTTTCAAAATGGTCACCGAAGGATTATCAGGCTTTCCGTTCTCCGTATTTGACAGACACATTTTGACAGGGATGGAAAAAAATGAAAGGCCGTCCGTTGTCGGGACGTACAAATCTTGAGAAAAAAGAACGTATCCCTGGCGTGTTTCATGTACGCGACGGACTGCTGAGCGCCTGGGACGGATTTTTTGGGATCATGCTGTCCGTCCCGATGACGGACAATTTTAAATCCTATCGGAAAGCCTGCATTATATAAAAGTCGTGGGCGATGCACATCGATGAACCGGGCCTGATCTGCTTGTCTAGGCGACGAGCTAATCAGGCACTACTTTTGAACATCCCATCTCTCCTGACGCTAAGTTGGTGGACCACTCCTCAGATCTGACCTACCCTTCTCGACGGTTGGTGGTGCAGTCGAATAAACTTAGATCTTGAATGCCTGGCTAAATATTAATGTTTACTCATTCGAGATGTGCTGCATTCGGATACGCGGCTTTACGCTGTGTATCCGATGCAGCACGTCTCGAATGTGTTAATCCGTTGAGTGCCAGCTGATGCAGACGGTGTTTCTGAAATCTTCGATAATTAAAGAAGAAAAAAAAAATCCTAGCTGTCACAGGAACATGGATTCAAAGTAGTGTCAGCAAGAGGCACAGGTCCTCATGAGCCTCCGCAACTGCGGGGACTCATGAGGATCTATACCTCTTGCAGTTGGATGGTGTTCAAAATTTTATCAGCACTGAACGGGTTAAAAAAAACATGTATTGGTACATTGGCAGTGTCTGGAGCAGCCTCTTTACACAGCAGAGTGAAGGTAGCTCTCCTTTAAGAGGCGATTGACATCAGGGTCAAAAAACGAGCAAGGAGGGATGCTTGAATTGTCGGGTACCATGACGCTGTATGAAACAACCTCCTGTGAACACCGGCCTGAACGTAGCTCCTCCGTAGAACGAATGGCGGGTATTCGGGTAGACAAACGACTTCCACTATGTTCGATTTACTGTTCCCATCGAAATATTTATTTATGGGAGACTAGCTGGTTTAACTTGTTAGCCTACAAAAAAGGGGTGGGGGGGGGGGGGAGGGGTGGTGAGATGGTGGGGGGTGCGGGACGGGGGGTGGGAGCGGGTTGGGTGGGGGCAAAGGGTCGGCAGCTCCAGGACCGCGCGACAGTCAGGGCGTTCCAGCAGAGGCGCGGCCAAAGACACAGGGGCCTGGCCAACCGACAGCAGCCCTTTTATTTAGAAATAATAATTATTTATTTCAGTATTCAATACATTTGTTAAGAGAGGGTTAAGAGGACCTTATTTACAGTTAAAAGATTGGTTAAAATTGGATATATACTTATAAAAGTATCGGGGACTGTTGATTTAAAGAATTCAACGAGCAGAGCATACTGCTTGAAGAAACGGTACAATGAAAGCACGTGGAACCGCCACCTTAAACAACAGGGCGAAGGCAGATCATGTCGCGGGGCTCCTGCAGTGAAGGGATTAACGGGCGGGTTTAGTATTAATTGAGTGAATTAGTGCGGGTACAATGACACTGCCTGGAACTGAATCCCTTAACTCCTTCCATAGTGGTCGTGTTCCTGAAATCTTCGGAAATTTCAGCGCCCTGA